>JASDQU010587904.1:30229-58706 GCA_032191745.1 Picea mariana | reverse complement strand
ATAAAATATTGTGAAGAAAACATGATATTTTGTAGTTATATATTGTAGATCGAGCTTTATAATTAACATTACCTGTAGCCCATTGGTTTTGAAGGCCATTTAATTTCATTTCTGATACTCAGAGGCATGAAATGGTGAAATTAATAATCTCCCCAATTGGGAATGACTCCTTTTTTCACTCCAATTTGAATTCCATGTACTTTATATGCAATAGGATCATTAGCATGCTTCTGCTTCTCTTCTAATGGAAGGTAAAAAAAATCTCTACTAACGTCCAAAGTAGTCGTGATAATTTTCGAATATATTCCATGGTTAATCACTTAGAAGAATCCCCACTCTCTGCAAGCATTTGATATTTCCTTCATCATTCTGCAGCACCACAAAGTGAAAGCACACAAGTCTTCCATAAAATGATGGAGTTCATCATAGGATGTTTGAAAGAATCCCCACTATCTGCAAGCATCTGAGATTTCCTCCATCGTTCTGTAGCGCCACAAAGTGAAAGCACACAAGTTTTCCATAAAATGACAAAGTTCATCGTAGGATGTTTGGAAGAATCCCCACTCTCTGCAAGCATCTGATATTTCCTCCATCATTCTGCAGCACCACAAAGTGAAAGAACACAAGTCTTCCAGAAAATGACGGAGTTCATCGCAAGATGTTTGTTTCTGCAAAACATTTGATTCATGCTAACCTCCATCTTGCATGTATAGGAGTCTGCAGGATCAAGCAAGAATCTGTGGGATTAAACAGGAGTCTATAGGATCAAAGGAAGAACTAACACGTTGGCATGGTGGTGTAGGTTGCAATAGGACATCAGGTGGCAGCATGAGATAACTCTTACATCCATCATTTATGGTGCCCTAGAAAATGGAAAAACCCAACAAACATTTAATGCTAGGAAGTAATGTTAGATTCATGGCTAAGATTACTTGATATCCAAAAAAATTAGAATAGAACTTATGTTTTAAACTAAGGTTTTGATGAAAAAATATGGGCTCTTCCTCGGGAAGAGGCCAAATAAGATTTCAAATATTAAAAATTAGGATAAATGAGCGAGATAATTGTATGGATGCATACAAACTTTGGTTAAAATGTTTTTTTTGCATCGATTTGTGTATAGAAATTGGAAAATCAATTACAATAAGTCCCTACAGCCCGAAGGGCAGGGACTAATAACATAAGAATAATATAAAACAATTCATTAAACTAATTTTTTTAAGTATTTTTTTGTAAATATAAAATAATTTTAGTGTTATACATATTAAAAAAAGTTAAATACAATATCAAATGGTATAAATAATAATATACAATTTATTAAATTAATTTTTTAAACCGTCTCTTCACAAATTCCAAATATAATTGTAATGTTATGTAAAGGGTGAGTTGATGAATTTTGTGGATGATAAAGTGGCAAGGAGGTGAGAAAGAACATGCACCCACACCCGCAGGAACGTGTGTGCATTTACAGGAAAACACATGCATTCCTGACGTCACAGGGTCGGAAAACCCTGACCTTCAACTCAGTGAGACACATAGGCACATTCCCAAGAATGTGCGCACATTCCCAAGAATGTGTGCATGTTCTCAAGAACATGTGCATGTTCCTATGAGCACACACATGTTTCTGTTGAGTTCTTATTACGAACCCATGTGTGTGATTTGTGGCCATTTGGACCACACCTCACCTCGTGTTTTTACAGTCATTGATAAAATATGAAGGGGAAGAGCACTATAAATCTACAAGATCTGAACATTGTCTCCAGCTCAATCTAGGTATACTTGATTTCTCTTGTCTTTTACTTTGACAATGGCTCTTGAATCTAGAAAAAACTCCTTCTATGTTCATAGGGTAATGGATCTCCTTCTCTATCACTTGAGTGACCATCTTCCTCTTCTAACAATGACAAAATGGAAATCTGCAATTTGGCCTTCAATTCCCAACAAACAAACAAATAATAATCATAAGATGGTGAACCTTAATCAACTCAACATGGCTCTTCTACTCTCCTTAAGTGCTTGATCTCTTTCTCGATGTATGGAATATTGAATTCCTATATTACTACAATGCAATATTTATTTCTCTTATTTTCTTTCACAACATAGCCCATTTGAATAAACTGATAAACCTAAAAATGGATTCCATCTTCATAAGGCCTTGGGAATCCTCGAGGTTTGCTTTCCTTAAAATTTTTGGTTTCGTTGGCATTCAATACCTCTTCAATTTGATTTCTATGTTTCGTCAAAAGTAAAATGCAATATGATAGTTATATATTTTCCATCCATGTTAAGTCACTTTTAATAAATGTGTGCCAAAAATATTTAAGGTAATGATATGGTATTTCTTGATGAACTTCATGTATAAATTTGAAATATCATGAGACCCCCTAAATTCAATGATGTTTACTTAGTTTAGGCCATCCAAAAACGTTCTTGGTATACAATAAACCCAAGGTACGCCAATTCCTTTTTAAATAACTCACACTTATTCAAATTACTTCATAACTCCTCTTTGACCAAGGTCTCAAACATCAATGTTAGATGTTATAAATGCTCATATTTTATCTCATTGTATATCAAAATATCATCTAGATACATAGACACAAACTTATGAGTGTATAATAGAAACAACAGTATCATCAACTACATTATTGTACCGGAATTGTACTTGGAACACTAATCATCCTAGATTGCATAACTAACTACTCATAGTCCATTTGTATTGAATGCAATTTTCCATTCACCACTTTCTTTAATTCTAGTTTAATGATACTATTGGGATGGTATTTTGGGACCCGTTTTGGGAGCTACACAACACATGAAGAAGAAGTAAATATGGTTGGCACACTTTTGGGACCAATGCCCACACAAAGGAAGGAAGACCATTGAATTCATTAGGCATTTTGGGTCCATTGATACGAGCTAATCCCTAATGTAATTGTTTAAATATGTAATGGTTTTTGGATAGAGAAGTATCTTAGAAGGTAACGGAGGGAGATATAATTCAAAGATCCAAGTATGTAATGTAATGTCAAAGAAGGAGTATGCAATGTATGTGAGTATGTAAGAGTGGAGAGCGGGAGAGACAGATAGAGGGATAGGAGAACAGAAAGAGCATGATGTATGAGCGTAGTGTGCATATTTTGTACTGAATGATTCTAAATAATGTAATAATAAGCCGATCGTTTTGGATGTAGCCCATCTTGGGTGAATCACGTTAAATATGGTGTATATGTGTTATGCTGTGATTTTTCTGTTTATTGCACACATATAATGAATGTTTGGTTGCTATGAATGTTTTACATGTTATTATGTTTCTGCACACATGATATAAGGTATAGTGAATTAATTATAAGTATAATGGTTATGAGAACTCCCTACCATCCCTTCATGATTGTGGAAACCTGGTTCCTATAGTCCCCATAGATACCTCAGGTGATACTTCACCTACTTGTGGGTGATTCCGAAAGGACTGGTATCTTAGGGTTTTGTTGGTGAATTAATGTTGAACCCTGGGTCTTCCCACTACATGCCAACAAATGGTTCTTTTGTCGGGACCAGGATCTACAACTGAGGGAATGTGGAGGCCAACTAAGGAAGAGATCATATAGTGGTTAGAGGAAAAGGAGTGTGAGTTTTCCATAGATCATAACAAGAACCCTCGGATCAACTTAGAGCAGTGGCTATAGAGGTATGTATTTATAGACTTACATGATATTTTCTTGGTTGATTTCCCGATAGTCTTGGCTAAGTGGTTATAGAGGTTAGTTGAAAATAACGTAACATTTTGCACTATTGTTCCAAGGATTTGGACCCTTGAGTTGATCCACCAAGTTAATACTACAAGTAATCTAATCTCTCGCACATTTGATTTGTGGTTGGATAATTTATTTTCGGGTTATATTACTGAGTTTTCTATAGATTGTACCTAGTCATATAGTGTTGTTGAAAGAGAGTTATTTAAGGGTCTGTGCGGAAGATATTTGAAATCACTATCTACTTGGATCAAAATGATATTGTGTGATAAGGGGGCTATGAAGCTGGAATTTGATCACCCTAGTAGATAGACTCCTTTGTGCTCATAGGAGGACTGGGGGATGACCAGGGGATGGTATGAGAATATGGAGAAGAGGGATGTAGGAAGGAATAAATAAGGAAAGAATGGACCGATAATGTTGAGAGAAGAATAATGTGCGATGGAAGAAGAGATTGGATTATTGTGCAGTGGAAAAATATTTCAGTATAGTAGGAAGAGGATTTTGGCTGGTAGAGAAGAGAAACAAAATGAGCTCGAGGAAAGAGATATCGACGTAGTGCCCCAGATCGAAGGAATATCATGCACAGAGGAAAAGGAAAAGTATCGTCAACTTATTTCAAAAGAAAGTAATACATCACATCCCAGTAACCCAACTCAGGGCAGACTCTGTATCAAACCCACAACCCTGTGTGCGTCTTTGAAATCTGAAAATTTGTTGTTAACACTTGTAGTTATTGAGGGAAGAAATGATAGTAGTAAAGGTAGTCAAAGTAGTGGAAGTAGTACGACAACCTAGAATCAATTGGTGACATCAACGAAGAATACTACACAGTATACAATGGAAGGGGTAGATCCCACTTTGAGAATGCCTATCTTCCATGGAGTAGGGACATAAGATCCATAACAACACTTATTTGTCTGTGAAGCAATATGGAACATGAAGAATGTCTATGGTGAAAATACAAAAATTGTGCAGTTAGTGACAACATTCGAGACTCAGCATTATTCTGGTATATGAAGTATCAGTCCACTACACCTATAGGACAATATAGAATGTTGGAAAACATTAGGAAAGCTTGATTAAAATAATTCCAGAAATCAAATTCTGAGTCACAATGTATTACAGAACTAAAAGAGATCAAGTAGTTGCAGAAAGAGTTAATATGGTATTTTGACCAGAGATTCAAGATATTGATGGATCATTTGACCTTCCAAATTTCATATGAGAAGCATAGGGAATACTTCATTGGGATATCACCATTAGAATATTATCTCATAGTTTGAAGCATTATAGATCACCATGAAACTGGAAGCATCCCCTGTAGGATAAAATGGCACAGCGATGGATCAAATTCAGGTGTAGTTAGAAACATTGACAATTTGGTTGTACGATCTTGATAAAGGGAAAGAAAAGAGTGAATAATTTTGGCATATCATATGTAGAAATGATGGTCTTCATAAGAATGATTGTCCAACCTTTAAATAATATTTGTCTAGAGGATACCCCGAATCCCTTCACTGCAAGAGGAGGGGTATGGTGTGAGATATGAAGAAAAATGGTTCATCACCCGGCTACCTATCCTTTGATGCAGAAGTGTCAAAGAACTACCAAGAAATTATTTTGTAATTTTTGTAAGCCCGTGAGACATGAGGAAAAGGAATGTCATGCACTCTATCTCTTGAGAGAACACACTGCAAATGCATACTGAGTTCAAGGGGAAGACATATTGGAAGGAGGAGTGTTGCAATATAATACTCTGAGAGGCTACAATTAAGGAGGAAGAGGAGGATTCAAAGGTCATGGGAGAGGCAGATTCAACAAAGGAAGAGGACCGATTATTTTTTATAATTGTAACTAGCCTAGTCATTTAGCACAATATTTTCAGAATCCTTGTACAACGTGCACATACAGTAGACAACTAGATCATGCGATAGAATAATGTCCACATATAACTATTAAGTGGTAGGAAAAAATGAACCAAAATGTTCAGATGATAGCATAAAAAGAGAGGGATGATCGACCAAGGGTAGCAGTAGTTACGCATGAAGGAGAGAGAACATGAGTTGATGCGACAGAACAAGGAATTTGAACTGGCCACTAGGTCAGGAAAGAAACAAAAACTCCTTTGAAATTTGATCCTTAGAAAGAGAGAGACGCATATAATAAAGAAAGGAAGGAGTTGTTAGAAACAAAATGGATAGCATCGACTTTGAAACCTATGTATGAAAGACCACCTGTGTGTGACATGCCTCCAACCTATGACCACTCGATGAAAGAAAGAATAGTTGAGAAGGTAAGTACTCTAAAATGTTTCTTACATATGATTTTAGAACTAATGAAGGATGAAATTGCATTGAATGCACTCTATGGGATGATCGACTAGTGCACACAAGATAAAGAAGTACCTAGTGCACAATGAGTAGTTAATCAGGTACGGTGCAAGAAAAGGACATATAGGGAATTTTGACTTAACATGGAGGTAGGATACTATGACATGGATAATATCATATTAGATATAGGATTTGATGTGAATGTCATTCCAAAGAAGACATGGGAAATTATGGGTAAACCAAATTTGATCTATTCAAGAATTCAATTGAGGATATCAATTCAACACAATATTGTTATGATTGGAAGAATGAACAGGGTGAATGTTAACATTGATGGAGTGTGCAACACCGTAGACTTTGAAGTAATCGAGATAGTGGATGGTAGTAAAACTTATCCAATGTTACTTGGCTCAATTGGGATTTTGATAACTAGACTATTATTGATCTGAAAAAGAGACAGATGATATTTGAAGTAGCACACTGAGAGTTACTACTCCTTTGGATCCCACAGAAGGAAAGTGATATGTGGAACCAACAAGGAAAAAATAAATCGATAGCCTTTACAATGGGACTGGGTGGATGGATGACTATATTAATCCTACTGTTGGGGGTGTACTTAGTTGGAGAAGTATCAGTTCTTGTGCATCAGATTCAGAATAATCCCTAGAACATTGGAAATATATATTACATGAATTATCTATAAGGATATGTGCTCATATTAACCGTACATTGCACTGGATTGGGGATGAAGTATGTGATCCTTCGAAGTACGATGTAATAATAGATGTATATCTTTTTGTAAAATAATTTGAATTGCAAATACCAGATCAACATAGATTGTTAGCTTTAGATATCGCGTTGAAAGAAACTCCTACAAGGTGGTGGGATGTGCATAAGGATGGAATAGATAATTGGCAACAATGAAGAATGTTGTTATAGGTCAAGTTCATAACAAAAACTGAATACTCCATGAATAAGTATACTAGGTCAAGTTGTCATATAGATCATATTACATAGTGCACTATGACGTGTAGTTCCATACCTCAGAAGGAATGGACGCACTTGTTTGTACACACTCTAGATGTGATCCTGAAGAACTAGTATTTAGAACTGGAAGTATGTAAAGGAAGAACAGAGTGGGAAGATTTGAGTTTCAATTTCAAGGTAACTTTCAAGTTTGAAGATGGTGCCTCTTTAATAGACACAACTCTGCAAATTATTAAAAATAAAATATTTATATTAGAAGACTCGAAAATACCCGCACCCCTATGTAGTGCATCCATATATTCTATGACTAATCAATAGGTTTTGGAATGACATAACGTTGTTGGAGAAGACTAGGAGGATGAAGACCTAGGAAATTTGAAAATACTAGAATCTAAAGGAAAGAGCGCAGTAGAGGGTCCTAATATTGAATCTATCGAGTATGAAAATCCATTGAAATTGCATAAGGTGAATATTGGGATGAAGGATGATCCCAAGTTTGCAAATATTGGAGATTATTGGAATGAATAACATTTCGAGAAGATCATTGATTTACTGTGCTTATACCAAGACCTTTTTTTGACTACATTCTCATAAATGAAAATGATTGCTAGGGAGCTAGGGGAGACGAAGATTCCTTTGAATATAGATGCCAAGCCAAAGAAGAAAATACCATATTGATTGACCCTAGTATATAAGCAGAAAGTGAAAGAAGAAATAGGTAGAATGTTGGAAGCCGATATTATTGAATCTGTTGCATAGTCAGAATGGATCAGCCCGATGGTGAATAAGGACAAGAAAATAGGTGAAATCAGAATTTGTGTGGATTTGTGGAAGTCAAATGATGCTATCTTACATGACCTATTTACTACCCCATTTAGAAATGAATTTTTGGAGAATGTAGGAGGACAAGAAGCTTACTCATTTACTAATGGATTCTTTGGGCATCGCTAGACTAAAATTGTGCAGGGAGATCGGTATAAGATAACATTTGCAACATAATGGGGATGTTATTAGTATACAATCATGCCTTTTGGGTTGAAAAATGCACCAACAGTGTTTTCCCGAGTTGTCGTCGCATATTTTAAAGAATTTATTCATAAGTTCCTATAAGTATATTTGGATGGTTGGACAGTGTTTGGTTTGTTGAAGAACCATATTGAAACTTTGTTCTTGATGTTGGATAGATGTAGAAATTTCGTATTTCTTAGAACTTCAAGAAGTGCATTTTCTATGCATTGTTTTATATCCTGTTGGGTCATGTAGTATGTAAACAGGGAATTTTGGTTGATCCCACGAATATTGTTGTTATTGTTGATTTGACACCAACTACTTTAGTGCAAAAATTGTTGGCAACATTGGGTCATACGGGGTACTAAAAAAAATTTATTAGGGGATATGTACAGATCATATCCCTAGTGGAAAAATTTATGAAGAAGGAGATCAAGTTTCAATGAAATGAGGGATGTCAGCAAAGTTTGGATACCTTGAAGCAGAAACTGGTTACCATGCTGATTTTATCATTTCCAAATTGGCAGAGGGGATTCCATGTCCATGTAGATGCATCATCTATAGTGTTTGGTGCAGTTATATCTCAAAGAGGGGAAGGAGGTTTGGAACATCCCATTGCATTTTCCAATATAAATTTGTCGACTATTGAACAAAATTATACTACTACAAAGCATGAAGGTTTGGCAGTGGTGTGTGCACTACAAAATTGTAGGCATTATCTACTAGGATCACATTTTAAGATGTACACAGATCATTTTGCACTGAGATTCTTAATCAATAATCCAGTGTTATGCATATGGTTGTTATTATTTTAGGAGTATGATTTTAAGGTGATTGTGAAAATAGGAAAATTAAACTCAGGACTTGATCATTTATCACGCATACTAACAAGGGAAGATGCGAGGAATTTGGATGACACTCTGCCAAATGCACACTTATTCATATTATAGATGGTTGATCATCACTTTACAAATATTATACAGTTCCTCAGCATAGGAGTATCCCCATCCAACTTTACAACTGTGTAAAAGAAACAATTAGTAGTAAAGGAAGCAACTTGTCATCTTATAGTGGGGAATTTGTATAAATTAGATGTAGATGGTATTGTTTAGTGATGTTTATTGGAGCATGAGAGGCCTATGATATTATCATAGGTACATGAAGGAATTGCAACATGCAACTATGTAGGGAAAGAGATGACTCATAATATTTTGCGTGAAATACTTGGTGGCCCACCCTATATAAGGATGATAAAGAGTTCTGTCACACCTATGATTTCTGTCAGTGAGTAGGGAAGCCATCTAGAAGAGATGAGATGCCTTTAGTACTGCAAGTTATGTTGCGGGATTTTGACATATGGTCATTTGATTTTGTTGGAAGGATCATCCCACCAACAAAAAGGTCATGAGAAATCTATATAATCATTTGACAGATTATTCGACTTGATGGGATGAAGAAGAACCTGTCATAGATTGCAACACATAGACTATTGCATGGTTTCTCTTTGAGAATATTATTACGAGGTTTGGATGTCTGAGAATCCTTATGAGTGATAAGAGGATGGATTTCTTGAATATAGCAATTGTTTCATTGACAAGAGAATTTCATATTTACCACTAGAAGTGCACACCTTATCATCCTCATGAAATTAGAATAGTGGAAGCATTTAACAAGATCTGGGAGCATGCGCTGACAAAGATATGTAATTTAAATCGAGATGAATTATATTTGAGGATTCCTACAGTACTATGGCCATATTAGACTACATGAAGGAAGCTTACATGAAAGACATCATTTCTATTAGTATATGGCCAAGAAGTGGTTATTTTAATGGAATTCATTATGTCGAGTTTGTGCCTTGTCGCATTGACAGAGCGTTCAGATTCTCACGCAGTAGAGAAAATGTTGTCAGAGTTAGTGGAACTGCTGGAAGACTGTTTGGTTGCAAGATTTCATAAGTAATTTCATAAAGTGCTCAAAAAGGAATGGCATGAAATACATATTAAACAAAAGAAGTTCTATATGGGAGACTTAGTTTTTCTCTATGGCAACAAATTTTTGCAGCACCCTGGAAAAGTCCAAATGCACTAGTTGGGTCCATATGTAATACGATTTGTGACAAAAGAAGGTGTTTTTCAGTTGTACAAATTGAACGGGGAAACCATGGAAGGACTCGTAAATGATAGTCAATTGAAAGTATATAGGGACAACTGTGCTTCCGCACACTAGTATGATCACACAATATGTGTACCATAGTATTTGTATTATGTTATATTATAGAGGAAAAGAAAAAGAAAATAAAAAACAATAAAAGAGCTTTAGTAAATCCATAATAAACATTTGAAGAGATAAATTTGTAAATCAAGCATTGTTCAAAGAGTCAAAGATGAATAAGAAAATGTCACGAAAAGGAAGGAAAATTGAACTACATGAAGAAAGATGAATTGAAGAACCAAGATAAAGGCCTACGCAAAAGACGAGAAAATAATTAAAGAGAAAACATAATGGAAAGATAGAGAGAATGTGTAGTCATAAATCAAAAGTGGAGACAATATTTTGATAGGATGGCAAATTTAGACCACGATCTGCCAAAAAATATGAAATTAACACAAAATCTAGAAGGAATTGAATGTAAGTACAATTGGATGGGACTGGGAATTTTCGGTGGGAAGAGGAAGAGAAAAACTTCTAACGACCTATAAAAGATGACAAGGGGTAATGATAAAGGGTTATTATTGCATGAACATTTGAATAGAACAAAGAGCTAGAAGAATTTATTTTATAGAGCCAAGTGAGTTGCAGAAAGTCACGGTGCCACCAAAGGAAGGAGAATCCACATTAGGAATGAATAATTTGCACACTAAGTAGACAACAACAACAATAAAGGAATAAACCCCAAGAGCAGAGGCATCAAACCCTTTCCCAGAGCATATGTGCTGCCTAGAAAGCCTACAACAAACAAAGTAAGACTGCAAAAGGAGTCGAAATATGACCTAGTTAAACTGATGATTCCACATGGGGTCACCGTTGAGGAGGATATGCTAGGAACAGTAGGAAGCCCGAGGTTTTCAGAACACGACCCCTATATCTTAAGAAGTTTCTAGAGTTAGTGCCAGAGAATTACCTACTCACGTTACTCAAAATGGATTAACTTATAATCATAGTTGAACCATAAGAATGGGAAACAAGACATCAAATAACATACATACTGATCGTATTGGAGATCCCACATTTTGGTAGAAGCACATAAATCAACATTTGTTTCAAGTTGTTGTTAATTTTCATCCACGGAGGGTACCTATGGTTGGATAGGGAAGTGTTGATCGACACTCAATTGATTTCATGAATTACAGGATTTCCCTCAACATGGGAAGACCCACTATCCTTGTCCATAGACAAGACACAGGAAAAAGCATTTTCATAAAGAATGAAGGGAAAATATGGTAGACACAAGGAGCATGTGGATTAGACATCACGAGCATAAATGTTGATCCAATAATATTTTCAACATGGGTTTTGCGTTGCAATTTACTTAGTAAATGTAATAGAGATTAGGTGCCAACATGCGTTATATCAACAATGGATAAGTGCATAGCATGAATGATGATGAACTGAATGAAATTCTTGGTGAACCATTTCTTAATTGATTGCATGGAAGCATAGGAGAAAGGAATAGAATTCCATTATGCTTGGTTATTGATTTTAATTGCATTAGTTGCTTGGAAGGAGACAAAAGAAACATAGTTCCTAGAAGATATGCAGAAACCATACTTGGAAGCAAGGTATGTTTCATTGTGGCACATTTCACACAAGAATAGATAGATGGAAAACAAAATAACCTTATATGTCTATAAGGAGATAATTTGTAAATGCATTGAGGACGCACCATAGTTGAAGCATACAAAGACATTGTGTGATTCAAGGAAGGGTCACCCCATATGTATGTTCAAGAAAAGAGATATCCGGATCAACAATTGTTGCGAAAAAATTACAGGATGATAAAACGAGATGGTAAATGACTGGGAAGCAGAGTGAAAAAAACCAGTGACAAAAACAATGCAAAAGGAGACACAAAAACAAGAGAAGGATCAAGAGGAAGAACAAGAACATGAATAACTTGGGAATGGTACAGGGGACACTAAAAAAACACCGCATATTGGAGAGAAGAGAAAGGAGCACCCTAAAGAGTTCTTAGCACATAAACATAAGAAGAGGAAATCCTTCAAGGAAGTAGTGATCCAAGCCTTGACTAAGGATGACTTGGAAAATATCGGGGATTAGGTCAAAGAAGTAACTGCACAAGCATTCTGGGGAGTTTCATAGAAATAAGAATAAATTCAAACAAATGTGCAGGTGTAGATAGCTACATTGCACCATTTTTTTGGAATCAACCAGGATAGTGTTGGTCCGAACAAAAGAAGAAGAAAATATATAAAGTAAAAAAAATGACAGAGTCATGACTGACAACATTGCAACCACCATAAACATCAAAATAACGTTGGATAATAATGATATTAGTAGGGGATATATATTTCCCCATGACATAGATGCAGAAGCAATCCCAAGCATTAAGTCATATTGACTTAGTGTTTTCTCAGTTACCCATGAAAATGTTACACAACTTGCATACAAGTTTCACACAAGAAATTCAGTTTTGTACAGATTTGACTTCTACGGAGTTGGCCAAAGATAATGAGGACAATGCAACACTACACACAAAATACAACAAACTATTGCAAGAAATGGAAAAGGTTACACAGAGAAAAGCGAGGTTGCACCAGGCAGTACATGAAGTATACAATAGCATAGGCATCACTGTTGTATATGACTATGATCCTTCTTGGACCTGGAAAATTTTCCATACTCACCTTCATGCTTGAAGACCAAATGAAACTGAACAAGAACTCAGTTTCTCCCTAGTTACTCCCTTTGTTAACATGTCTGCAAGATTCTGGCTAGTGTTTATCGTTTCCAACTTCAAATTTCCATCTTCCAAAATAGATCGTATGAAATGGTACCTGAGCTATATATTCTTAGTATTCGAAAGGAAGGTTGAGTTATTTGTGAGATGAATGGAACTCTCACTATCACAATATATCCTGCTATTCTCCTACTTCTTTCCCATCTCCTCCATAAACCTCTGTAACCAAATCATTTATTTACTGGCCTCTGTAGAAACAACATACTCTGCTTTTGTTGTTGAAAGTGAAACAACAGTTTTCAGTTTTGAAATCCAACTTACTGTTGTTCCACCTATAGTAAAAACATACCTTGTGGTGCTCCTCCTAATATATTTATTACCTTCCATATATGAATCAACATGTCCCTATAGAACAGTTTCTGAACCTCCAAAACATAATGCATGAGTAGAAGTACCTCTAAAATACCTAAGAATTCACTGTACTTCCTCCCAATGTTCTTTACCTAGATTGCTCATATACTTACTCACAATTCCCACTGCATGTGAAATATCTGGTCTTGTGAAGACCATCACATACATCTGTAAATGTGTTGAACCTACACAGAATAGATCTAGCTAAACAATAATACACACATTTGCAGAGAGAATTTGAGAAAGAAGAAGAAGGAGAGAAAGAATGAAATAATTCTCATTAACCATATTCCACACTCAAAGAGTTAATAATTTACAATAGATATAGGATACATGAGTAACTAATGAGACATAGTGGTGGTCTAGAGTGATATTGACACACACCAACAGTTACGGGAGTGAACTGCCACCTAGTCTAGTCTCGCAGGCAGTTACACGAGTGAACTGCCACCTAGTTTGAGTTAACTAGTCTATCAGTCTTTAGTTAACTGAATGAAACATAGTGAAGCGAGGAGAAGATCAGTGAATCATTAGTAATGTGATAGTCTAGTTATGATCCCAAGGACAATGCACATTAGTTGGTGATGATCCCAATGTTGCATGGTGATAATATCAATGTAGCATCTAGACTCCACTCAATTGATCAAATTGAAGTTAAAACTGAAGAGAATATTCTACCTAGAGTATTATTCTTCCTAAAGTATAGGAGAATAAATAATGACTAATAAACAAGGAAAAACCTTAGGAAAAATAAATCCTAGGTGTGAGTGAAGTAACTTCAACACCCCCCCTGAACATCACTATGGTGAAATTAAAGAATGGGTCTCGACAACAAAGCCATGTTAGGTACCCAAATACAAAAGATACACTGAAATAAATTAGGAAAGAGGGAAAACCTCATGGGAAACTCCCCCCCTCAAATTTCAATGCATAAAAAAGGAAAATGAGAAGGAACAAAAAGTAGTTGCTAAGCAACCTTGTTCTTCACTCCAAGAAGACCTCGCAACTGTGCAAGTTTGTGCTTGTTGAAGATTTTATTGAAGATGTAGATGTCTGCATGGATCTAATGAAGTAGATGCATCATTGATATTTCCACACATATCCACTTTCTCTTCTTGAAATGAAGAATATCCAAAGAAATTTTGGATGAAACTTTGAAAACCGTGCGGTCGTTTCCGGAAAAATGCTGAAATTTTGTTGATTTTAAAATGATCATAACTTCACTTCCCGAACTCCGTTTCGGACAATGTTTTTTTGAAATTGGATATTTTCCTGGGAGGAATTCAACTATCCAATTTGTTTTTGAAATTTTTTCTCAGAAAAGTTTGTAATTGAGTCTGATGTGAATGACTCTCTTTTTGTCTCCCGAGATGCATGCATTGCGCATGGAAAAGTGTCTGCATGTGACTCCTGAGATGCATTCCATATATATTCCACATGAAATTCAGAGAACAAATCTGAAATGGAGTAGACATCATATTCAATTAATGGAATACAAATTTGTGCAAATACTTTTGTATAAGACTCTTCATAATAAGAGGCTTGATCTTCTAATCGCTTCCTTTCGGGCTCTATCTGTTCAACCTCCTGCATGAAATCTTCACAATATTCTTTATTATTGAATAGAACCTCCAATCTGGTCCATAATTCATCTGGATTTGATTCTTGTTATTCATCATATACTTGATGGAGAATTTTGGGAGAAATAAACCAAAGGAATTGTCCTATGGCCGTATATTGTCTATTGATAAAATCATTTTTGTCATTGCCAGAATCAAGTTTTACTTCCATTTCCATAGTTATTTGGTACAAGCCTCTGCATCTGAGCAGAAGCAGAATTTTTGGCTTCCATTCCAAATAGTTATGAGGTGTGAGAAGTATTTCCGATGAATAATCCATCTTTTTGTTGTCTTCAATCTTCAGTACCAGCAAAAAATAATTTGGTGTAGCTTTTTCTTAGTAGTCTGTCAGCTCTGATACCATGTAAATGTGTTGAACCTGCACATAATAGATCTAGCTAAACAATAATACACACATTTGTAGAGAGAATTTGAGAAAGAAGAAGAAGGAGAGAAAGAATGAAAGAATTCTCATTAACCGTATTCCACACTCAAAGAGTTAATAATTTACAATAGATATAGGATACATGAGTAACTAATGAGCCATAGTGGTGGTATAGAGTGATATGGAAACACACCAACAATTATGGGAGTGAACTGCCACCTAGTCTAGTCTCGCAGGCAGTTATGTGAGTGGACTGCTACCTAGTCTCCATTAACTAGTCTATCAGTCTTCAGTTAACTTAATGAAATAGAGTGAAGTGAGGATGATATCAAAGAATCATGAGTAATGTGATAGTTTGGTTATTATCCCAAGGACAATGCACATTAGTTGGTGATGATCCCAATGTTGCATGGTGATAATATCAATGTAGCATCTAGACTCCACTCAATTGATCAAACTGAACTGAAAACTGAAGAGAATATTCTCCCTAGAGGAATATTCTTCCTAAAGTGTAGGAGACTAAATAATGACTAATAAACAAGGAAAAACCTTAGGAAAAATAAATCTTAGGTGTGTGTGAAGTAACTCCAACAACATCAAGTTGTCAACTACTGATGAATAAGGGACCCTAAACATGTATTTTATCTCCTCCTGTATCTTGGGACGCATTTTCTTAGTTAATTTGAAATGGTTGGCCAAAGGTGTACTAACTGGTCTTGCATTTTACATTCTAAACCTCTCCAACACCTTCTCTATGTACTCACTATGAGACAATGTCAATTTGCAATTTTTCTTATCTCTTGTTATTCTCATACCAAGGATTTTCTTTGCAGCACCCAAATCCTTCATCACAAATGAATTAGCTAATTTATTATTGAGTACATTTATATCCTTCATATTATACCCTACAACAAGAATGTCATCTACATACAATAGCAAGATAATATAGATTCCATTTTATAGCTTTTTAAAATAAACACAGTGATCATAATGACATCTACTATAACCTTGTTCTATCATAAACCTGTCAAACTTCAAATACCACTACCTTGGAGCTTTCTTTAGGCCATAAAAGCTCTTCTTCAACCTGCATACCAAATTTTCCTTCCCTTTGACCTCATACCCCTACGGTTGTTGCATATAAATCTTTTCCTCCAAATCCCCATGAAGAAAATTTGTTTTTACATCTAACTGTTCAAGATGTAAATCTTCTACTGCTACAAGAATTAAAATAGTCCTAATTAAAGTAACTTTAACAAGAGGAGAAAATATTGGTCAAAATATATACCTTTCTTTTTTGCAAACCCTTTTACAACAAGTCTAGCCTTGTACCTCTTTTTTCCTCCATCTTATTCCTTCAACTTGTAAACCCATTTATTTTGTAATTCTCTTTTTCCTGCAAGAAAATGAACCAAATCCAAAGTCTGGTTATTTATCAGGGAATCCATTTCCTCTTTCATTCCTTTCTCCCACTTATTTTTAGTGTTTACCTAAATTGCCTCTTCATAACATTTTGATTCCCCGGCATCAGTCAACAATAAATAATACAATGAAGGAGAGTATCATTCATGGGGTCTACTTAACCTAGTAGATATTCTAACAACACTTGCATGAGTTTGAGGTACTTGTTGCTCTTGTTGTTGTACATTTGATTTTCTAGTACCTTTGGAATTTATTTTTCAGTGATCTCATCAAGCACTGTGTATTCTGGTTTTTCTGTTTCTTGTATCTTTCCCTGCAACTGATCTTTGTACACGATCTTATCATTGAATATGGTATCTCTACTCCTAATGATTTTGTGATTTTCATAATCACATAAGTGATAACCAAAATCATTAACAATGTATCCAATAAAGGTGCACTTCTTGGATTTTACCTCAAGCTTTGTTCTATTTTCTTTATCAATATGGACAAATGCTTCACAACCGAAAGTCTTCAAAAAATAATAGTTTAACTTTTTACCTATCCATGCCTCCTATGGAATTCTACCATCCAAAGAGATTGAAGGTCCTCTTTTTATTAACTATACAATTGTACCTACAACATCTTCCCAGAACTGTAAGGGAAAAACAACATGCAATTTCATACTCGCACACTCCATGATTGTCCTGTTCATCCTTTCTAACAAACCATTTTATTGTGGTGTTCCTAGAGCTGTCTTGTCTCTACAAATCTCATGGTATGAAAAATATTCATCAAACTCCTTGCTACAATATTCACCTCCATTTTCTGATCTGAGACACTTCAACCTTTTTCCTCTCTCATTCTCAACCAAAGCTTTCAATTTCTTAAAAGTATCAAAAACATCAATTTTTTGTCAAATGCAATAAACCCAAGTTTTTCTAGTTTCATCATCAATAAAAGTAACATAATAAAGAGAGCCACCAATAGATGATACATGAGTTGGTCCCCATACATCTGTATGCAGAAGCTCTAAACTTTCACTCTTCTTTTCTTTTCTGACTCTGAGAAATATGACTCTTTTGTTTTCCATAAACACAATTCTCACATAAATCTAAATCAATTTGCTTAAGATCTGGAAACAAATTTATTTTTTGAAGTATCTGCAACTCCTTCTCACTCATGTGTCCAAGCCTATGATTCCATAGTGATGTATCCACTTCTGTAGAAGCTAAAGATATAGAAGATTCAGTATTACCAATACATAAATACAATGTACCTACCTTCTCTCTTTTTTCTATCACTAATGATACTTTGGTGACCTTCCACACATTATCTATAAATATGGATATACAACCTTCACTTTATAGCTTCCATGTTGAAATTAGATTTTTCCTTAGATATGGAACATTTCTTACCTCTTTCAACAACCATTGGTTTCCATTCCTTTTCTTTATTTTTACCTTTCACATTCCAACAATTTTGCATGGTGCATTATCACCCAAATGAATCTGTCTAAAATCACCTTGAACATAATCTAGAAAATGTTTTGTATGGGGTGTGGCATGAAATGAAGCCCCTGAATCTACTACCCAAGACTCAGAAATATTATCTACAAAAAGAATCAAAGAATCTTGTAACACATCACCTGTTACATCTTCTTCCTATTTTTTCTCCTGTTGTCCATCTCTTTGTTTCTTTGGAGCACTGCAGTCTTTCTTCAGATGTTCTCTTTTCCCACAATTCCAACACTATGTTTTTCCCAGTTAGGATTTGGGTCTTCCCTTATTTGAATTTTCGCAGTTCCCTGAGCCCTTTTCTCTATCCTTTTGTCTTCCCATGTTCTTCGTATTTAACGCATTACTTGATGTCTCACCTGTGTTTTTTTGTCACATTTCCTCGCTAAGGATAACACCAACAACATCATCAAATTTTAAAGTGTTTGAACCAGAGATAGAGTTACCTATAGCCATGACTAAGCCGTTCCATCTTTCTGGAAATGAGAGCAATATTAGAAGAGCCCTGACCTCTTCATGAAAGTCCACTTTTATAGAACTTAGTTGATTAGTAACCATATTAAATTCATTTAAATGATCTGCAACAGACCCACCTTCTGACATCTTCATATTAAATAATATCTTCATTAAAAATACCTTATTGGACGCCGAGGGTTTTTCATACAGTCTATCCAATGTGTCCATCATATCCTGTGTTTTATTTTCTTTTGAAATATTGAAAGCCACCGACGTTACCAGGCTCAGCCATGTCATTCCTAGTTCCTTTCTATCAAGAACCTCCCATTCTTCGTCCTTCATGGTCATCGTTTTTTTTTCTATTCCAGCCAATGGTAGGAATATATCCTTTCGATATAAATAATATTCCAACTGCATCTTCCATAATTTGTAGTTTTGGCCATTAAATTTCTTGACCCTAAACATTCCATCTTCCACTATTTCTACCACTCAAACTAGGAACCCTCTTTTCCTGTGAGTTACCTTTCGCTCTGATACTAGTTGTTAGAAAAATAGGATCACAGAGAAATAAAATAAAATAAAAATGCGTAAATAAAACAAAAAATATACACAATACAATAGAGACACAGATATATGTGGTTCATCTAGTGTGGGCTACATCCACTAGAGAAATTTCCAGGTCCTTCCTTTATTATTATCCAACAAATGAAGGGATACAACCTACAACACAGCCATTGTAACATTCTCTTCTTTCTCTCACATTAGCCTCACTTAGAATAAAATATTTGAAATGATACATAGCTGCAATACATTTCCATCATAAAAGAGGGTTGCCTTCTAGGGGAAAAAACCCTAACATAACTTCTACCATCATATCTGCGACCTTATAATGAACGGTCGAGTTTTACTATGAAATTACAATATACATTTACAAGGAAAATTCTCGTTCGGGGGCTTCACCCCCAAACCCCCTCCAGGGGATCTCTTTCCCCCAGCTTAGGGGATATCCCCCCCAGACCCCGCAAGGGGGAAATATCCCCTTCACTCCCCCGAGTGGAGGAGTGTACATTATGTTGTGGTGTAAAGTCTTCATGGGGTATAAACACGACTGAAAACAAATACCTCTAAATAAGGAAGATAATTAGGCTCGACAACCAATACTCAGTGGCTTGGGACGAGCCAGAGGTGAGTGTTGGGGAGCGGTTGGGATAGGATTTTGGGACCATTTTTTGGAGCTACGCAACACATGAAAAAGAAGGAAATATAGTTATCACACTTTCAGGACCACCGTGCATGCAAAGAAAGGAAGATCATTGAGGTCGTTAGGAATTTTGGCTCCATTGGTACGGTCTAAGCCCTAATGTAATTGTATAAATATGTAAGGGTTTTGGGATAGATAAGTAACTTAGAAGTTAATGGAGGGAGAGAGAAGTTAGAAAGATAAGTATGTAATGCATGTGAGTATTTAAGAGTGACAAAGACAGATAGAGGGATAAGAGAACGACAAGGGCATGATGCATGAGTGAAGTTCTCATATTTTTCACTGAATTATTCTTAATAATATAATAAGAATTCGATCATTGTGGGGGTATCCCAGCTTGGGTGAACCATGTTAAATATGGTGTCTCTGTATTATGATGTGATTGTTTTGTTTATTACGTGCATATAATGAATGTTTGGTTTCTATGAATGTTTTACATGTTAATATGTTTCTGTGCACATGATATAAGGTATAATGAATTAATGCTAAGTATAATGGTTATGAGAACTTCCTCCCATCCCTTCATGACTGCAGAAACTTGGTTCATGTAGACCCCATAGATACCTTGGTTGAGACTTCACCTACTTGTGGGTGATTCCGAAAGGGTTGGTATATTAGGGTTTTATTGTTTAATTAATGCTGAACCTTGGGTATGCCCACTATGCACCAACAAATACCCACTCTTTATATTTATCTCCTAAAAATATTTGGTGCCACAAAAATTGTCCATCAAATAATCCATACTCGATAAAGGAAATCTATTTATGGATGTGAACTTCTTCAATTATAGACTATATATACAGATTCTACAACAACCATCTCTCTTTTGTGTAATCAATATTGAAACCATACACAAGCTCATACTTTCCCTAATCAATATACCTTTGACAAAAACTATGCTACCTATCAATTAAACTTTACTCTCTTCATTGAACTCATCTTATACAAAACTTGATTACAACATAATTCCCATAATCAAGTCTATGTCATGTACAATTCTCCTCTAAGGTGACAAGCCATTGAAATTTTCATTTTGCACAATATCTACATACTCCTTTAGAAAATATTCCATGTCCTGAAAAATTGCATGTTTCCAAGAGCTTTCAACTTCATCATTGTATTGTATTCCTCACTCAACTCTTCTCTAAAAAATATCACAACATTCCTTCATTTATTTAACCATGCTTAGGAACTTTTCAAACGCTAGAAAAAACTTCTCTAGGGTCTTCATCCTTCAATGGAAATAATTGTATCGTTTCATCATCCTTCTTGATGGTATAAGCATTTTTTCTTCTATCATATATTCTTCATCTATCAAATTGTCATAGTGTTCACAATATAAAATTAAAATCTATTATGAATATAAAATAATGCATGCATGTGTGTGTGATTATTTTATTGTTTTTTTAAATTTCTTAAACTATTTATTGCATGTTTTTTGTAATTTTCTATTTTAATTAAAAAAAAACAACCTAATTTATATGAAATCCCTTATTAAATTGCAGTAGAAAAATTAAGATGGAACTTGGAGAAAACGAAAACCCCACACATGCACACAAAGACAAAGAAAACTCCAACCCACCATAACAACCAAACATAAACAAATAAATTGATGAGGAGTTGAATACTTTGAGATCACTTTTCCATGAATTAAGGTGTACAAGAGAGCCTATCCGAGTGTCATTGGCCACTTCATTTAACACCATTGTATCATCCATTGCAAGTGCCCAAGGAAAATTAACTATTATTTCTAAATACAAGGTTAGAACGTTCGAGTATTAAGGATTAGACTCGATAAAAACCAATTTAGAGACTTTAATATTTCAAAAACAAATTTGATGTATCTGTTTATTGATCCTATATCTGAAGTACAACCACTTGTGAACAAGAAAAGTATTTGTATTGAATCGTGCATCCAATCATAATTTCTTGAAAAATTGATGGACAAATGGTTCATGGTCTTTGATAAACATATCTGCAATAACAAGGAGGTGTCATTATATTTCTTGAAGAAATTAAGGAGAAATTTATTTTGGGTCACCATGTGAACTACTTTGAGATTGGTGATTTCCAGGAGGTCAGTTAAGGGTTTGCACAAGATGAAGAGCATGCTAGGAATGACCCTATGTTAGGTCCTTGTCCTCCTAGGTGAAGGCTTAACCACTTACCCAACATCCTCCCATTGTATAGGGAATACAATAGGAATATGTATGTTTATCAACATTGACTCGGATTCTAGTGAAACATGGGAGTTTCGTTGCACTATCTTGCCAGGAGGTGCCTGCTCACGACATTAGTAGAGGGGAAAGACCTTTGACCCCTACAAGAGAGTGTAGCAAGGATATGAAACATGGACAAATCAATCGTTCATGTGAGCCTCATAAATGCTCAAGTTGTAGGAAGACTTGCTATGGGCTGATTGAGGCTAGTGGACATCAGAGCTTCAGGGAGGAGGTTAGTGTCTTAACCGTATATATGTTCTTCATCATTATATGTTTATATATTATTATGTGTTTTTATTTCAATATATTATTGTATGATGTTTTGTATTTGTTATGCCCCTATAGAAGACCCTCTAGGTCGATAGATGCATCAGTTTTTGTCTCCACCACTAATTCAGAAGTGATAGAAACTTTTTCATTCAATGTACCAAATACATAGGTATGTGTCACATTTGATAAATTCACCAGAGTGATTTCTTTATTTTCTTTTATCCACAAATATGATTTTCTTATGTTTCTACATGTTGCAGTACCGCACGGTAATGTGTAATGTCCACTTGGGATGGACAAGTCATTGTTGAAAACCTCTTACTCCAACACCTAGGTATCTTGTTATCAACTAATTTTCTTATTGCAAATAATATTAGCAGCTCACAAAACAAAATAACATTGTTAATGTATTCAACTCAAATAAATCTAGTGGAAGCAATAATGGAAACCAAAAAATCATGCATAATACACAAAGATATGTTTCCCATCAACTAAGATTATCATTCAAATAACTTCAAATCTTACAAGGGCTATGTTACTGGGAAAATGGACCAAAGAGAAAAGAGACAAAGTACATCAAAAACCCGACTAGCTTGATCTGGTGGAAAACCTATTGTATGATCATGTATAGCTTCAACGTGATTGTTACATTGATACTCACATTGTCTTGTTCTATATGCATGACTGTAAAGATGAAACCCACACTAACTGTGCAATTATACTCGAATGCATGTATTGTTCTGTGGCGACTAATCCTTATGTTGCATGATTATTCTCTTTCTTCCTCCAGCCTAGATCTCTAGATGGAAGTCCTTATTCACCTATCCAATATCTGTTTGAATCACAGTCCTTTGTGATCCAATCCTTTATGTGAAAACTCACTCAACACAAGTAAAGTGTATCGTATATCTTCCTCCTTAACCTTAGCCTTGCTTTTATAAGATCAAGTTATGATTTAACCCTAATATCCAAAGTGATTCACGAATGATATTACTTCTCACCTCATTTGATATCAATGGTTATTATTTAATTGAATGATGCTAATTAAAGAATTTCCTTAAATAAAACTCAAATTACTAATTAAAATCACTTTACTTTAATAATTCCTTTAATTAAATTAAAGACAAATATAGAAGGATTTGGATGACTTCCACATGTCTAGACACATATACCTGTGTGGAAATACATGTTTGATGCTACCATACATCAACACTCTCTCTTAGGGAGGAATATATTATGCACCACTCTAAGTTTGTCTCTGAAGAACACAAACTTCCTTTAACCAAGGGTTTGGTCAGAGTATCTGCAACCTGCTCATCTGTGGAAATGCATTAAATCTTTAATACTCCCTTCTGGATATCATCCTAGATGAAGTTGTATATGATTTCAATATTCTTATACCTATCAATGAATACTGGATTCTCCAAGATTTTGATACAACTTTGATTATCACAGTATATTACTGTAGGCTCCAACTCCTGATCAAATAAACATGTAAGAAATTTTTGAATCCAAATGGAATCACAGTTGGCTATACTCATTTCCATCTACTCTACCTCTATTGAACTAAGTGCTACAGAATTCGTGTTCTTGCTAAACCAAGTAATCACTACTTAGTACTGACCCCAAGCTGAAGAAACACCCCGAGGTAATATTTCGGTCTACTGCACTCACTACCAAATCCGAGTCTGATTATCACTGCAACTCCACTCCATCTCCTCCAAGATACCTCAATCCATACTCCACTATACCTCTTAAGTACCTAAGAACATGCTTCACTGCAATCCAATGCACTTCCCTCAACTCCACCATGAACTAACTCAAGGTGTTCACGGCAAAACAAACATTTGGCCTGGTGTTGACTAAATACCTTAAATAACCTATCAACTACTTTCATATCCTAGGATCCACTATCTCTGAATATGAAGTTACAACCTTCTTCAGATTGGTAAGCATAGGTGTATCCATCATTCTATAGTCCTCAATATTGAATCTCCTTAAGATCTGAACTGCACACTTCACGTGACCAAGGAAGATCTCTCCCAATACCTGCCATGCCTCTAACCCCACAACATAATGCATTAAGGCAATGTCCTTCATATCAAAGTCAATAGAAAAATTTTCTTTGCACTCTGCAATAAGATTTTCTACACCTGTGATAAATTAATCATCTACGTATGGAACCAAGGTGAGTGGATCTTCCCCAACAAGTATAAAGTATAAGTTAGGATCTTCCTCACTCTTGGTAAATCCCATGCTATGCAAGTATCCATCAAGCTTGGAATCTCGTGCCCTCGGTTCCTTTTTTATTCCATGCAAGGCTTTCTTAATCCTACACACATGAGAATCCCTCCCATGTACCTCAAATCCATAAGGTTTCTCTATATATACTTCCTCCTCAATGATCCAGTTGAGAAAATTTGTTTTCACGTCCATTTGATGTATGCTCCACTTCGTAAATGAAGAAATATAAATAACATCTTGAATAGAAGCATACATGGAAACTAGAGAAAACTTCTCAATGTATTTATCTCCCTCTTTATAAGAGAATCCTCTCTCCACAAACGTCACCTTGAATTTCTTGATTGTACCATTTGCAACATGCTTGATATTGTAGAGATACCTATGAATCACAACTAAATTCCCCTCCAGTCTCATCAATATGTTCCAAAAATCATTCCTCATAATAGAGGTGTACTCCTATACCATCATATCCCACCATACTTGTCGATTTTTTTCTTCCTCAAAATTGGAAGGATCAACATCAATGATGCTACTCATAGGGCCATATAGTTTGAAAACTTCTTAGAGGATTGTGATCTCTAAATGCACTCCTAGGAGCCTCACCAGCATCCTTCAATGTCTGTAACAACCACTCTGGTCTTCTAACAGGATTGGGAGGGGATAAATCCTCCTCTCCATATGAAGTATGAACTGTTGATTGTTGTTCATTGTTTGAAACCTGCTGCTCCTTGTCCTTTGTCACTGTTGATGACTCTGAATATCTCCTACATGTCAATTTCTCCTCGAACTTAACATATTTTCTCAAAACTTTATTCCTTTGTGATGGTAAGAATATCATGTAATCCTTTTAGGTCTCATTTTAGTCGATAAATATATCCTTGTGTCTTGATGGATCCCACTTTATCTTCTTATCCACGGGCACATGGATGTAGATTGGACAACCAAATATCCTTTACTCCTGAGAAATCCTCCTCCATATTATTTTTCCCAAACATATTGTGGGGACTCTTGTTCTACACATATAATACTAAGTTACATTCCTCTACCCAAAGAACCATATCCAACTCCTAGTCATGTATCATAGCCATGGAAGAAACGATGATGGGCCGATTCTTTCTCTCTACAACCCTATATTGTTGAGGGTTGTATCATGTTGTCAGTTCCCTCTTGGTCCCTACGTCCTTACAAAAATACTTGAAGTCATTGAAGGTGTAATCGACCCCATTATCTGACCTTGATACCTTTATCTTATTCCATGTCTGGTTCTCCACGTGAGCTCTAAACTCCTGAAATCAACTGAGCACCTCATCCCTGGTCTTCATAAAGAAGATCCAGGTTTTCCTAGAAAAATATCCTTTCACTGCATACTTGGAATAATCACCAACCTGCACATGAGCATGTGATGATCCATATGGATATCGGTGGCCACCCACCTATTCCACTGGCTCAAAGAACAGTTTTCCATTTTAGCAATTGTTTACAGTTTCTCGAGTCCCAAACTTCTGGGCAATTTTGAGGCCCTAAATGACAGTTTTTCGGACTTTTGGGAGGCCAGGATTTTTCAACGGCATACACTAACCCTTGAAGGAATTTGTACTTTTCATATAGAAATCTCCAACGAGGTATCGACTACCCCAAAAGAATATTATATGCAAAAGTGATGCCCTCGGGAAGTTGACATATCAACTACCCCCATCGGGGCCCGCAAACCTTTTGGCTTTTCATCTTCTAGGGTTAGGATTTTGGATTTTCCTTATGTTAAAAAGGCCTTTTTAGATTCATTGTAACGATCATGTTATTGAGAATGATCATAGACATCACATCTCTTCTCAGAGATAAGATTCCACCATTCTAGAAAGTTCATTCACTCTGAATTTTTACAATCTCTGTACATTTCTTTCATTAATAGAAATCATGTATTATTGTATTTATCTATTTCTGGAAATATTTATGTTTATTTCAATGTAATATCTTTGCTTTGATTTCGTTTTAAAAAATAATATGAAATATATGAACCCATCTCCATCAAACTTCTAAATATCTCTTGTGATTCTATTATATGATGATATGCACCACTGTCCAAGAACCACTCACTCCTCATAGTTGTGTTGGTAGAAAGACAAGAAACTAGTGATTAATCCTTCTCAAAATTTTCCACAAATTGATCAAGTTGCATCTCAATTAATTTTGGTATCTGCTTCTTTCCTTTACCCTTTTTCTTTTGTTGACATTGAGATACGTAATGTGCATTCTTAATAAATGAGAAACACTTGATTTTACTCAAATCCTTCTTCTTCCCTAGATAGGATTATCCTCCATCATTGTTACCTTTCTTTCTAGAATTATTTCCTTTACCCTTATTTATCTTACTAACGAGATTTAATTTCTCATCTCTACTTTCTTGCTTGCTTCTCTTAGACTCCTTCTGAGTCTCTTCCTGGATGCAATCATCCCAAAGTATTTTCAATTTGGGAGTTTCTCCCGAGCACAAACTCCCTTGAAAAATGGTTCCAATGACTTGGGAAGACCTTTCAATGCCACATTCACAAGCTCTGCATCCTCGATTTTCTCCCCTATGGAAACAAGTTGATCATGAACCTATGTGATACTTATCAAATAGAAGGTAATATTATTTGATCTAGATATCTGCATCGATATGAGTCTATTCCTTAAGAGAATTTTCATATTCATGTTAATGCTATGGAATAAACCTACCAATGAATCAAACATCTATTTGGTCGTGTTCTTCTCATATAGGTGAGGAATTAGATAATCCTTCACCAAATCCAAGAGGACCCTCTTTTCTTTGATATCCTTCTTGTTGTGATCTTCCAAAGCTGTTGGATCCGTCGGTGGAACAACTAATTTGTCCACTAACTCCCAAAGGTCATACTCCTTTAACACCATAGTCATTCTTGATTTCCAAGATAGGAATTTGGATGCTCCATCCAATATATCTTGAACTTTCAAAGGTGTTGGTGATATCCCTTAGACCTAATAAATTTCTTTTGAAATAACCTGTTGTTTGAACTACTCCTATACTGACCTGTACGACCTCTCCTTGTGTTGACATGCACTAACAATGCAACCTGTATGGTGATACTCCTGCTATTATGGGTGACATGTATGTTGATACTCACGTTATTTTACATGACCTGTATGATAATACCCACGTTGTTACCATACAACCGATAACTAAATACCCATGTTGTTACCATGTGACTTGTAACTAAATACCTGTGCTATCTGCGTGCTTGTATAAAAAATACCTATTGTAATGTCCCCAATTATAGAAGGATAGAAGAATGTTTTCCAAGATTATTATTTTAATCAAATACTTTGCAAAAAAAAATTTGAGATGGTTGGTTACTTATGGAAAATAGTTTGCATGTAAACTTATAGTAGACATCTTATCAAAACACATTGCAAGTACAAAAAATGGAAGAGATGATCATGACATTTTATTATGGATGGAATATTTAGAAATAACAACAATAAAAATATCTAGTAGATGTAACAACAACTGCAACAAACACTAACCTTATAGATCTATATTGGCTATAATGGCAGCTGCACAATCACACACACAAAGAAAAACAAAACCTAGAATGTCACCACGATCCTCTTGAATCCACTGAAGAATATTCACTCATGTAACCCATGTCATCTAGATCCAATTGACCACTG
>JASDQU010587903.1:64769-77619 GCA_032191745.1 Picea mariana | reverse complement strand
TAAGGATGAAGATGCAAATACCTAGTTGTTGGGTATGAGGAAGTACTTCCAACTGCATAATTATTATGTGCAAGTACAAGGGAGAATCACTATTTATCAGCTAAAAGGAAAGACATCAATGTGGTGGATTCAGTTTGTGCAAGTGCAACACATTAATGAGAAGAAAGTTACTTGGAGGGAGTTCAAGAAGTATTTCCAAAAGTAATAATTAACCAAACGGTATTATGAGAAGAAAATGAAGGAGTTCTTTGAACTCAAGCTTGGGAGTATGACAATAGATGAGTATGAAAGAAGATTCTTAGAGTTGCTGAAATATGTCGCATTCACCAAGGATGAGAAAGTTAAAATTTAGAGGTACTAGAAAGAGTTGTCGTCATTTATCGGTGACAAGATACAATATGATGATACTAAGACTTTGGAGGAAAATATAAGGCGTTCTAAGTGTCTTTATGAGAAGCAAGGGGAAAACCAAATTTCCAAAATGCTTGGGAAGACAAGTTGAAGAGAAATATGGAACAAAGGAAGAATGGGGCTAAGACACCATTTTTCACAAATACTGCACAAGGACAACAAACTCTCTAGGAGCCCATAATGTCGAAGAAAATGTAGCAAAATCCATGGAAAAAATCTATTCAATGTTGGAGTTGTGGGAGGAATCATATGCATAGAGATTTCCTCAAAGAGGTAATAAAGTGAGGATTGTATACAATGTACAACAAGCTGCGAATATTGAGTACATGGGAAGAAATGTGCCAAGGATTTATGCAACTTTGGATAACAAGCAAGTTGACTTTCAGTCACACATTATCGACATGGAAGGTATGATTAATGACCAACCCATTGTTATTTTAATTGACTCAGGAGCTATTCATAGTATCTAGATCCTAAGATGGTGGAAAGGTTTCAATTGTTGAGATGGAAGCTTGGAAAACCTTGGCTGGTGCGGTTAGTTATAGGATCAAAAAGGAGAATTAATGAGATGGTCAAGGCATGTCCAATGGAGATTAATGGATTGTGCACAAAGGATGATTTGAATATTATACCTTTGGGTTCATATGATTGTCTCATTGGTATGTATTGGTTGGTTGAGAACCATGTTGTCCTAGATTGTTACAAGAGATTCACTTGTTTGGATGAGGAAGGAAACTTAATATCAATTCAAGGAATTACAAAGGTTGTAACTATTAGAGAAGTTTCATCCTTGCAATTGAAGAAAAGCTACAAGGACGGATGTCAAGTATTTGTAGTGCACATGGAAAAGGCACCTAAGGATAGAGTGCCAAATATTGAAGACTGCACAATATTAAAAGAGTTTAAGGATGTATTTAAAGAGATACTAATACTTCCTCTAAAAAAAGATATTGATTTCTCTATAAATATGATGTCGAGAGTAACACTTGTATCCAATACTCCTTATAGAATGAGTACACCAAAATTGAACGAGTTGTAGATGAAAATTGAAGAGATTTTGAAGAAGGGGTATATATGTCCAAGTGTTTCGCCTTGGGGTGCCCCAGTATTGTTTTTTAAGAAGAAGGATGGTACACTAAGACTTTGTATCGACTTCAAGAAGTTGAACAAGGTAACAATAAAGAGCAAGTATCCTTTGCCAAGGATAGATGACCTCTTTGATCAACTATGCGGCACACAATTAATTTCAAAGATTGATCTATGATCTGGATATCACCAAGTGAGAATTAGGGAAGAATATTTCCTTTAGAACAAGGTATGGTCATTATGATTTTACAATGGTTCCATTTGGGTTGTCAAATGCACCAATTGTTTTCATGTGTTTAATGAATGGAGTTTTCAGAAGTTATTTAGATAAATTCATTATTGTATTTCTAGATGACATACTTATTTATTCAAGGTATGAAGAGGAGCACGAGTGGCACTTGAGGATGGTACTACATGTATTAAGGGAGCATTATATTTATGTAAAGTTGAGCAAGCGCTCATTTTATCAGCGACAGATTCATTATTTTGGTCACATTATTTCCAAGGAAGGAATAATTGTAGATCTGAAAAAGATAAAAGCTATTGAGGAATGGTAAACACTAAGAAATGTCACATAAGTGAGGTCCTTTATGGGACTGGAAGGGTATTACAAAAGGTTTATCAAAGGATTATCACATTTTTGACATCCAATTACATATTTGAAAAAGAAAGGTGCACAATTTGAATGGACTCCTAATTGTGCAACGAGTTTCCAACACTTGAAGAGTTTTTTGACAAGTCCACCAATTTTGAGAATTGTTGATCCAAATGTAGACTTTGTTGTGTGAACGAATGAATGCAAGGAAGGAATTGGTGGAGTCCTGAGTCAGAATGGACATGTGGTGTGCAATGAATCAAGAACGTTAAAAGAGAATGAAAGGCTCTATGCTACTCATGACTTAGAATTTGAAGCCATAGTGCATGCCTTGAAGATGTGGCGACACTTTCTTGTGGGTAAAATATTTGAGTTGAGGACGTACCATAGTGGTATGAATTATTTGTTTGAAAAACCAAGTTTAAATGCCAGACAAAGCAGGTGGTTAGAGTTCCTCAATGAGTATGAATTTGACATGAGCATATCATAGGAAAGGATAACAAGATGGTTGACGCACTCACCAGGTGGGTGAATGAGATGCATGATAAAATTATTAGCATGTCAATTTACACAATTGTTATAGCCCTAAAATGCCATTGGCCTTGTTAATTGCATAATTGGCCAAATCATTGTTGAGAAGCTCTACTCAAAAAAACATTTTTTAGAGCATGTACGCGCCCTGCACCACTACATACCACATACATATGCATGTTTCATACTAGACATCCCACATGCATACACTTGTTGCACACTAAACAACCTGCATATGCTTGCAAAAGTTGCAAAAATTAAAAAGTTGTAAGGAATTCATTGAAATTCAGTGGCTATTGGATTTTTCCCAACCATACTTCACTTGCTATAGCCTGTCAGTGAACCAAATAACCATCCTTTTGTCATATAAAAGGTGTTGGGGCCTCATTTCATATCTAAAAATAAGAATAATGAAACTCTGACCAATTTCACTTTCGTTCCTTGCCCAACCAATTGTTTCCTTTTGTGAGTCACTGCCTCAGCATTCCGTCTTCAGCCCCTTCTTCTTCCATTCAATCCATTCCCTTCCCTTGAGGTGATCAGAATATTGATAGGAGAGGCCTATTGAAGGTGCACTTGGAGCATTGTAAAGAGGAGCTTAGACTAGGTTCACAGAACGGTGGCCGACACAGATTGTAAGTTTCAGTCTTTGTTTGATGAATAGGTGGCCGACACAGATTGTAAGTTTCAGTCTTTGTTTGATGAATAAAAGAATTTCTTTTTCTTGTCCCAAAGGATGATGCTTTGTGTATTGTATTTGATTTATACATATAATTTGATATCTAACCCTAACTCATGAATATAAATAAGATACTTGTAGTCCTTTTATTCCTATTTTTGGATGCAGGTTAGCCTTCGGAGGAGACTTGTAGTTTTTGGAACTACAAATCTTGAGGAGATCATCACCAGATGTGGGATAAAAGGTACAATTGTTGACTAATTGGGTTGGTTGTCATTGATGTCAACCCTTGAAGAAATTTTGGTAGCAAATTTCAGTAGCACAAAGGTTTGGGTAATGGACCCAAGTTTGTTTGATGGATAATGGTATGAGTTTTGATATATTTTGTAATGTCCCCGACCATCCATGTTGGCCCATGCTACGCTAGATAATGATTTATGTTCTCTCTACGGAACATACTGTAACATACCCAATATCCAACTGAGCTATGTGTAACACCCTATTTCCCCCAATCTATAAAAATAATTATATTGGCCAAGAACTATGGAAAACTCAAAGATGTGAATGTGTGATTTGACGGGCCTTTGTATAAAAGGTTGATGAATGTAAATAATGTTATGAATGTGTGTTGTATGACTGTTGGGAGGGGGATGTTCTAAAATATACCACGATGGCTAATGAAATGTGGTGGAAGGCACTTGGAATGGTGGCGTTAACTTCCACCGAACCAATATTGTATTGGTCTTTAATGGCTCAAAGACCAAAGATGCTCTTTGGCCCTAGAATGAATTACTCACCCTGATGGTAGGTGGGGAGGCTCCTCATGAGTTAATGATGAATGGGGGTGAACCTCCCATCCATATAATCCCTCAGACCTGACCACAATGGGGAAATGCGCGCCACATGCTACCTTGTAAAAGAAGGCAAGAAAAGAAGCATGGAGAGAGGGAAGAGAGAGCAGAGGTGAAGAAGGATCGCGGAAGGAAAGACTGGGAAGAAAATCTAAAGAAATAGAAAAGGTCCTGAATAGAGGAGAGTAAGAGTATCCTTCGTCCTTGACCTCCGTTGAGCCAAAAGTAGAAATTTGAACCTCAACATTGTGGTCGAGCTCGAGGGGTGGCTAGTGGTAAATCCATTTGGAGTCGCTGAGCCTACAGTTGGGTGGAAACAAGCACCTCTCTCAGTAGTTGCGTCACACCTGGTGTTTTTCTGATAAGTGTTTATAACTGCACCCTGAATTGAATATCCTGGAATGCATGCTCATGGTTTATGCACTTGTAAATAGTTTCTGGACAGAAGTGTTTGCCTGGTGTTTGTTTGGATATAATGGATGCATGTTTATACTGACATAACTACCAATCGGTTAATGTGTAGAATGTATGAGTTCGGGACATGAATCCATTCTCCTAAGGATTGACCCATCTAGCTTAATTCGTGTTATGTCCTGGTTCATCCTTCTGAAGACCCTTCTTCGGGAAAGTTCCTTCACATTCCAGAGCCGGAGTGAGTCCTTTGAAAGGACTACTATTTTAGTACATATGAGCTTACCTTACCCCTTCCACAGAGTTCATAGCTTGGTAATTTAAGGAGGTCCTTCCAACCTCCAAACCCCGATATGCGATATCTCCGTGGGTTTCCTGATCCAACGGTCTAACCGCACCCTGGATCCAATGACTGTCTTCGCCCCTCGCACTTCGAGACTTTGTGAGTTGGAGAACCCAACTCTAAAGCTCTATTATTGCGAACCATGAGTTTGCGATATTTTGATCTTGGTCCTTCTCGGGACTTCACGGATCCCTTGATCACTGCCATGTGCCCTCCTCAGACGGACGACCCTGATCACGTCAAGACTTTGAATGTTACAAAGTCGAAAGACTTCCCTGTTCACCTTTTCAATGTTCGAATCCCCGAAAGGTGAGGATCTTGTGACACGTGTCCTCCACAGATGGATGGTCCAGTTAGGACACCAAGCCTGGTGATAATTACCCAAGAAATAATTAAATGATTTTATGGCCTAAGTTTGGAAAACCTTGCACGAGAGAGAGTGGGTCTCTTTGAGTTGGTGTTTCAGCGTTTCGACACTTGGGATACCCAAGGGTCAGTCCCTTGTACTCGCCAGTTGTGAAACCCCGACTTGTGAAACCCCAAAATAGTTTAGCGTGTGTTGAGTTGGTGTTTAAGTGTTTCAGCACTCGGGATACCCAAGGTTCAGTCCCTTGTACTCGCCAGTTTCAAAACCCGGACTTGCGAAACCCTAAAATAGTTTAGTGTGTGCTGAGTTGGTGTTTCGGCATTTCGACACTCGGGATACCAAAGGGTTAGTCGCTCGTACTCACCAATTGCGAAACCTCGAAATAGTTTAGTGTGTATTGAGTTGGTGTTTTGGCATTTCGACACTCGGGATACCCAAGGGTCAGTCCGTTGTACTCGCTAGTTGTGAAACCCTGACTTGGGAAACCCCAAAATAGTTTAGGGTGTGTTGAGTTGGTGTTTCAGCATTTCGACACTCAGGATACCCAAGAGTCAGTCCCTTGTACTCGCCAGTTGTGAAACCTTGACTTGAGAAACCCTGAAATAGTTTAGCGTGTGTTGAGTTGGTGTTTTGTTGTTTCATCACTCGGGATACCCAAGGGTCAGTCCCTTGTACTCGCTAGTTGTGAAACCCCGACTTGAGAAACCCCGAAATCATTTAGCATGTGTTGAGTTGGTGTTTCAACGTCTCGGCACTCAAGACACCCAAGGTTTAGTCCCTTGTACTCTCTAGTTGCGAAATCCAGATCTGCGAAACCCCGAAGTGAGCGTAGTGGATATAAAGAGTTCGGTGTTTTCGACAGGCCTGTGAGCATACTCTCTAGGTGAGAGTTTTGTTAAGAATTATTTCCTGGTGTGTTGTGCATTAGTTGTAGTGCTCAAGACTTCATGTCCATCCTATTGCTGGTAACCCTAGAAGGGAGGTGGGATAGTCGAAGGACCATTGAGCAAAGAAGGGGCACACGTCCTTGGGTGTTGGGTGTCATAGGTGCATGGGGAATGAGGGATTGTAGGCTAGTTCTAGCAGAAAGAACCTTGGACTAAGAGATTCTATTGAGAATCAAGCCCTACCATGTCACTATGAACCCCTTTTTCCCTGGTGGAGTTAAGCCCCAACTTGAGGGTGACCCGTTTCTCAAAGCTTATGAGCAATAGAGTTTATGGCTGGGAGGAATGTCTATGTTTTGCGGACAGTTGGTGACTTCCATAAAATACAAGTTTTTTTTATGTGTTGTCTTGTTTACTCTGTTCATATTTGTCTATGTTTGACATGGGTTAATTCTTGTATGTTGTCACATATATGTAATTGTTGTTATTATGTTTAATGTTGCTTGTGTATGTGAGTGTGGTGCTGACATTCACTATTGTAGTCATGCATAAGTAGGACAGTTATTGATATTCTTTCCTGTTAAGTTATCCTTTGAAATTGGTCATGAGTCTTCGAGGCAAGGATTGAATGGTTGAGTGCATAGGAAAGTAGCATGTATGCACAAGAGCTGAGAATTCATGTGTGCATTTAGGGAATTAGACCCCGCATATAGGGAAAGAAAAATTGGTGTGTGACACCAGGGTGGTTGTGCGCACAATTGTGTTGTGTGTTCAATATACTAGTGCACAAATTTGTTTGAGCTATTTCATTGCGTAAAGTTTTGTTAAAATGAGTGATTTAGTGTGGCGCATCTAAGTTTGAGCTTGAGCGCATTACGTCAAGTGATATTGCGCAAACTAGAGTTTAGTATAGAATCTGCGTAGTGGATTTTTGGAGTATCATTGCTCAGTAATATGTTGGGAATGTTACAAATTGGTTGATTTAAAGAAATATCAGAGCATTTTGTAGCAACATGGCCCAAAATAGGTGGTTGGAGATGTTACATTCTCGTAACAGAGTTGTTGGTTCAACATTGGACTTGTATGGGTGAGAGGTCAACAAGAAGCATCAAATATCTATTTTCAACATTGATCACACATGAGATAAGTTCTACTTAAGACAAAAGTCAGACTAGTAAGTGGGCAAATTTGGAATTCCAGTGTGGCCATGGTGCACATTAAGTAAGAATGCGCATGCTAAATTTATAATATTGTGGAGTGTGACACTAGAACTGCGCAGTAAACAATGGTGCATGGTTGTGCGCACTAAAGGTTTGGGTCTGTAAAGAATAAATTGGTGGTGCATACACATTAATTTTATGCGGTGTACACATTGAAAATTGACATCACACATTGCCATGTGTTGAATACCAATGCAGGCATGGGATTCAAAAGGAAGGCCTCTAACAAAATGGTGCACAGTTTCAAGAAGTTGTTTCATGAATTCCTCTAACAAATCTTGTTGTCTTCACATTTTGTGGAATAATCAGTGATTAGAGCAGGACAAAATCATTGTGGAAGGTAAAAATCATGAAAGATGCACATAGATATTATAAACATGATGATGAATTCGAGTATTTGTATGTCGGGTTGGGTGCTGATCATATAGAGTCCAAGGAGGAATGCATGAACTTGGTAGAAACCATAAAGGTATTGGAAAAATATGTCCAAAGCTATAAATCTAATAATGAAAGTTTTGTGAGAGGCAAGGAGAAACAAGATGACTTCAATGTCAAATTGATGCAGAGCCTGAAAAAAATAGAAAAGAAAATGGAAAAGGAGATAGAGATGAGAAGGTCAAGAATTCATAGGTATCATGATGAGAAAAGAAGGGAAGCAAGAAGTGTTGGTAGGAATCGTCGAACTCACTTGACAAAGCACTATTTTAGGAAAGTGCACAGTAGTTCGAGTCCATCTCCTATCAAAAATCATACGAGAAGGACTGGGTGGATGAACTATAGGCAGAAATGAATAAGATCAAGCCTCCTACCTTTGACAGTGAGAACAATAAGGATGAAGATGCAAAGACCTAGTTGTTGGGTATGAGGAAGTACTTCCAACTGCATAATTATTATGTGCAAGTACAAGGGAGAATCACTATTTATCAACTAAAAGGAAAGACATCAATGTGGTGGATTCAGTTTGTGCAAGTGCAACACATTAATGAGAAGGAAGTTACTTGGAGGGAGTTTAAGAAGTATTTCCAAAAGTAATAATTAACCAAACGATACTATGACAAGAAAATGAAGGAGTTCTTCGAACTCAAGCTTGGGAGTATGACAATAGATAAGTATGAACGAAGATTCTTAGAGATGCTGAAATATGTCGCATTCACCAAGGATAAGCAAGTTAAAATTTAGAGGTACTAGAGTGGGTTGTCGTCATTTATCTGTGACAAGATATAGTATGATGAGACTAAGACATTGGAGGAAAATATAAGGCGTGCTAAGTGTCTTTATGAGAAACGAGGGGAAGATCAAATTTCCAAAAGGCTTGGGAAGATAAGATGAAGAGAAATATGGAACAAAGGAAGAATGGGGCTAAGACACCATTTTTCACAAATACAGCACAAGGACAACAAAATCTCCAGGAGCTCATAATGTAGAAGAAAATGGAGAAAAATCCATTGAAAAAATCTATTCAATGTTGGAGTTGTGGGAGGAATTATATGCATAGTGATTTCCTCAAAGAGGTGATAAAGTGAGGATTGTATACAATGTACAACAAGCTGCGAATGTTGAGTACATGGGAAGAAATGTGCCAAGGATTTATGCAACCTTGGATAACAAGCAAGTTGACTTTTAGTCACACATTATCGTCATGGAAGGTATGATTAAGACCAACCCATTGCTATTTTAATTAACTTAAGAGATATTAATAGTATCTAGATCCTAAGATGGTGGAAAGATTTCAATTGTTGAGATGGAATATTGGAAAACCTTGGTTGGTGCAGTTAGTTATAGGATCAAAAAGGATAATTAATGAGATGGTCAAGGCATGTCGAATGGATATTAATTGACTATGCACAAAGGGTGATTTGAATATTATACCTTTGGGCTCATATAATTGTCTCATTGGTATGTATTGGTTGGATGAGAATCATGTTGTCCTAGACTGTTACAAGACATTCACTTGTTTGGATGAGGAAGGAAACTTAATATCAATTCAAGGAATTACAAAGGCTGTAACTATTAGAGAAGTTTCACTCTTACAATTGAAGAAAAACTGCAAGGACAGATGTCAAGTATTTGTTGTGCACATGGAAGAGGAACCTAAGGATAGAGTGCCAAGTATTAAAGATTGCACAATACTAAAAGAGTTTAAGGATGTATTTAAAGAGATATTGATATTTTCTCTAAAAAAAGATATTAATTTCTCTATAAATCTGGTTTCGAGAGTAACACTCATATCCAATACTCCTTATAGAATGAGTATGCTAGAATTGAATGAGTTGTAGATGAAAATTGAAGATATTTTGAAGAAGGGGTATATATGCCCAAGTGAATCGCCTTGGGGAGCCCCAGTATTGTTTTTGAATAAGAAGGATGGTACATTGAAACTTTGTATCGACTTCAGGAAGTTGAACAAGGTAACAATAAAGAACAAGTATCCTTTGCCAAGGATAGATGACCTCTTTGATCAACTATGGGGCACACAATTATTTTCAAAGATTGATCTCTGATCTGGATATCACCAAGTGAGAATTAGGGAAGAATATTTCCTTCAAAACAAGGTATGGTCATTATGAGTTTACAGTGGTTCCATTTGGGTTGTCAAATGCACCAATTGTTTTCATGTGTTTAATTAATGGAGTTTTCAGAAGTTATTTAGATAAATTCATTATTGTATTTCTAGATAACATACTTATTTATTCAAGGTATGAAGAGCAGCACGAGTGGAACTTGAGGATGGTACTACATGTTTTAAGGGAGAATTATATTTATGTAAAGTTGAGAAATCACTCATTTTATCAATGACAGATTCATTATTTCGGTCTCATTATTTCCAAGGAAGGAATAATTGTAGATCTGAAAAAGATAAAAGCCATTGAGAAATGGTAAACACTAAGAAATGTCACATAAGTGAGGTACTTTATGGGACTGGAAGGGTATTACAAAAGGTTTATCGAAGGATTATCACATATTTCACATCCAAATACATATTTGAAAAATAAACTTGCATGATTTGAATGGACTCCTAATTGTGCAACGAGTTTCCAGCACTTGAAGAGTTTGTTGACAAGTCCACCAATTTTGAGAATTGTTGATCCTAATGCAGACTTTGTTTTGTGAACGAATGCATGAAAGGAAGGAATTGGTGGAGTCTTGAGTCAGAATGGACATGTGGTGTGATATGAATCAAGAAAGTTAAAAGAGAATGAAAGGCTCTATGCTACTCATGAATTAGAATTGGCAGCCATAGTGCACGCTTTGAAGATGTGGCGACACTTTCTTGTGGGTAAAATATTTCAGTTGAGGACATATCATAGTGGTATGAATTATTTGTTTGAAAATCCAAGTTTAAATGCCAGACAAATCAGGTGGTTAGAGTTTCTCAATGAGTAGGAATTTGACATAATCATATCATAAGAAAGGATAACAAGTTGGTTGACACAATTAGCAAGAGGGTGAATAAGATGCATTCTAAAACTATTAGCATGTACAAATCCAATTTACACAATTGTTATATCCCTAAAATGCCATTGCTCCTCTTAATTGCATAATTTGCAAAATCATTGCGGAGAAGCTCTACTTAAAAAAACATTTTTTAGAGCATGTACGCACCTTGCACCACTACATCCCATGTACATATGCTTGTTTCATACTATACATCCCACATGCATACATTTGCTACACACTAAACAACCCGCGTATACTTGCAAAAGTTGAAAAAATTAGAAAGGTGTACGGAATTCGTTTAAATTCAGGGGCTATTGTAGGTTTCCCAACCAGACTTCACTTGCTATATCCCATCAACCAACCAAATAACCATCCTTTTTTCATATAAAATGAGGTGTTGGGGCCTCATTTCATATCTAAGAATAAGAACAGTGAAACTCTAACCAATTTCACTTCCCTTCCTTGCCTAAGCAATTGTTGCCTTTTGTGAGTTACTGCCTCAGCATTCTCTCGTTAGACCCTTCTTCGTCCATTAAATCCATTCCCTTCCCTTGAGGTGATCAGAAGATTGACATAAGAGGCCTATTGAAGGTGCACTTGGAGCATTGTAAAGAGGAGCCCAGACTAGTTTCACAGAACGGTTGCCGACACAGATTGTAAGTTTCAGTCTTTGTTTGATGAATAAAAGAGTATCTTTTCCCTATCCCAAATGATGATGTTTTGTGTATTTTATTTGATTTATACATAGCATTTGATATCTAACCCTATCTCATGAACATAAATAACATACTTGTAGTCCTTTTTTTCCTAGTTTTGGATGCAAGTTAGCCTTTCGAGGAGACTTGCAGTTTTTGGAAATACAAATCTTGAGGAGATCATTACCAGACATGGGATAAAAGGTATAATTGTTGACTAATTGGGTTGGTTGTCATTGATGTCAACCCTTGATGAAATTCTGGTAGAAAATTCTGGTAGCACAAAGGTTTGGGTAATGGACCCAAGTTTGTTTGATGGATAATGGTATGAGTTTTGATATATTTTGTAATGTCCCCGACCATCCATGTTGGGCCATGCTACACCAGAGAATGATTTATGTTCTCTCTGTGGAACATACTGTAACATACTCAGTATCCAACTGAGCTATGCCACCTAAAATTTTTGAACTTCATGCAATTAAAATATATACACACAGAACTCTTGCGGAAGCATATATATATAAAACGTAAACAACCAAATACATCTATAAATGCACAGATTCACACTGAAATATGATGCAGACCCCCGACCCTCGGGCCAAGATCCACTCATGATCATTCTAAATCTTCTCCTGAGTCTGATTGACTCTTTAATTCCCCCACAGGGAATACCACACACACGACAGTGTATCCACATGTCTTTATAAGTTATGCCTACATGAGCGAACACCAGGCTCTAACTCTGCCCACTTGAACAAAATAATGTGTTCGTGACCTTTGCCAAAACAGGACTTCGAGTTTCACGACTTCGCAAATACTATTGTCGAGTTTCTGGCTCTTCAACCCTCTGAAACCCGAAATGCCAAAATGCCGAAATCCTTAGTCGCTTCCTCCTCTAAAGTTGTGTCACGTTTCACAACTTTGGGATATCCGATCCAAAGGATCCCAACTCCTTGCACTCAGAAATGCCGAAACGCCGAACCCCGAAACTTTTAGTGAAGGCTGGCTCACTTCAAATGTGATCGGGACTTTTTTCCAATTCAGAGTTTTGAACTTCATGACTTTGGGAATCCGGATGATAGGCTCTCGGTTCTCAAACCTCCAAAACCCCGAAACAATCAACAAATATTGACTCCACCTATTGACAAGTATACACCACCTATATTCTCCATTGTACTTTGCCTTCGACGAGGATTCTTGCCACCTATCCACTCGAGATTTTCAGCGTTTGGGGATTGAACGATCCTCCAACAACCGTTCGTCTCCCACTTCAAAACCCCAAACTCTGAAATGGCACCTCCAATGGGATCAATGGCTATAAGCCTTCTTTCGATCT
>JASDQU010587903.1:50297-64525 GCA_032191745.1 Picea mariana | reverse complement strand
TAATCGAAAAAACACTTGCTTTAACTTCCCTACTCCTTTGCATGATTCGATGGCTCTCGAGTCTTTGACACTCCTCCAGGAAAGTGTTCTCGTCATTTGATTACCCTCTTGATAATCCTCTTCACGATTTGGGGGAGTGAGTGGCCAAAGGTTTTGGCCTGCACTTCGAACCTACAAACCCTGAAATGCCGAAATGATCTTAACAGCTCAATTGACCATGATCAATGACCCACATTGATTTCTTGGCACCAAAGTGATGGGTTCATCCAACACCTAACCACCTTGCAACTCCTTTGGATTCTATGGTTCTCGCAACTTTGCGAGTTCTCCACGGAGAATTTTGATCGTCCAATTCACTCCTCAAGAATCTCTGCGAAACGAACCGGTGTTCTTCCACTGGAATTTAACTTCTGCGTGATGATTTTGCTCTATCTCCCTTTGAAAACATCCAAGGTACTAACCCTCATGAGCCTTCTCTGGCAAATTCAAGTCTCCAAAGGACTCTTGCACGCACTCCTTGCAAAAATCTTTCAAATAACTCCTGGTTATTTGATTCTTCGACTTTGTGCACTCCTTGCAACAACAATCCTTCAACCTTCACCTAAGTTGATGACTTCTAAGACTTCGACCTACCTGCGCACACCTTGCATGGCTCTGTTCTTCACCTGCACTTCTACTGGTTATGAGAACAATGGTATCCCTCCTGATCTTTCTGAGATAAAGCTCAAAATCCTTGTCAACACACACCATGCAGACGTTTCACTGCACTCCTTCCAGGAACTCTCTCAGGAAGAGAAACAATTGAAACTCATTCTCTTTCTCTCTCAAACTTCATACATTCAACATGAAATCATACAAACACAACATAGCATCATAACAACTACATAACAGAGAGAATAAAACAACTGTAATCATACCATTCAGCAAATGTAAACAGTAAGCATCATAACACCATGAAATCTGAGTCAAAGCTTCATATATTAACTCAAACGCTCTTGTACATGGGTTCTTCTCTATAGCTCTCTACTACATCTCTATAGCTTATGAAAAATCTCTCTTCTATTCTATGCTAATGATACAATACAAAGATGAGGGTGTCTATATTCGTTTTCCCTCCTATGCTTCTAACCTGTCTAATCTATTAAAATCAAATCTACCTACTTTCATTAAACTGAATTGAATGCCATTACATCCGACAGATGAGAGAAAATCGTTCAAGATATCTTTACGATATCTAGCTATAAATGCAAGTACGCCTCCTAGCTATTACATTAATATCCGCTTCATAAACTTTCAAAATATCTCAAAACGTGTGCTGGCACTTTTATGGTTGTCTTCTGCCTTTATGCTTGCTTGGAAGCTTATGATGCTCCTGCATCATACTCCCTTGCTTGAAAAAATTTCATGAACTCCTGTTTATGAGATCTTGCATGGTATGTCCATTCCTATGAATTTTTGCTTCATCCTCCCAACTGGCATCTTCAACTTGATGTCCCTTCCATTTGACCAAGTATTCAAAATACTCTTTTCTCCTGGTCTTTTTGCTAACCCTCTTGTCAATTATGCTTTCCATCTGTGGCTTTTTAAATATAGGAATTTTTTTTGTCCATTGAACATCTTTTTGTTCTTCCTTTGCTCCAGCTTCCTCAGCTCTGTAAGGGTACAAATCCACAATGTTGAATATCGGTGATATTCCGATCCCATCAGGCAATTCAATCTCATATGCATTTGCCCCAAATTCCTTCATGACTTTGCATGGTCCAATCTTTTTCATCTTCAATTTATTATATGTTCCCCTTGAGAACCTCTCTTTCCTCAGATGTGAAAGAATTAAATCACCAACTTCAAATTGAATCTCTTGCCTATGTTGATTTTCTCTCCACTTGTATTCTTGACTTAAACTCTGCAATCACTCCTTAACTCAGCTGTGAAGCTCCTTCATTGCTTCTGCAAAGTTCTATGCAATAGCACTTCTGACTTCGGCTTGTTCTGAATATTTCAATTCAAAAACTCCCCTTGGTTGCATTCCATATACAATTTGGAATGGACTCTGCCCTGTGATTCTATTGAGTGAATCATTATAAGAAAATTCCACCTATGGTAGAATGTGATCCCACTGACTGTGGTGTTCAGTCACTAAGCTTCTCAGTAAATCTCCCAAGATTATGTTCACAACTTCTATCTGACCATCCGTCTGAGGATGATAAGATGAGCTAAAATACAAGTTTGTCCCGAGATTCTTCCATAAGGTCCTCTAGAAATTTCCTACAAACTTGGTATCTCGATCAGAAATGATACTCCTTGGAAAGCTGTGAAGTTTGACGACTTCTTTGAAAAACAAGTTCACAATATGAGTTGAGTCACTAGTTTTCTGGCATGGTATGAAATGTGCCATCTTTGAAAATTTGTCTACCACCACAAAGATTGAATCATATCCTCTTTGTGTCCTTGGTAGTCCCAATATGAAATCCATTCTCACTGCATCCCATGGCCTCTCAGGTATGGGTAGTGGTTGGTATAACCCCGTGTTTTTCCTTTTCCCTTTTGTGTGTTGACAAATTCTACATCTGTCCACAAATTTCTTAACATATGTCCTCATCCCTGGCCAAAAATATGAGCTATTCAACTTTGAGAACATCTTATCATGACCGAAATGTTCAGCCAATCCTCCACTGTTTTTTTCCTTCAGCAGATTCTCCCTCATGAAGAATTTTGGAATACATAGCTGATTGCCCCTGAATAATAATCCATCCTGGATCATATACTCGGTCCATTGGCTTCTGTCCCTGATAATTGGATTCTTATATGCCTCATATGCCTCCTTAAAATCAGGGTCATCCCTGTACATTTATTTGAGGTTATCAAAACCCAAAGTCTTGAATCTGAATTCCTGCATAAGCAAACAATTCTTGCTCAAAGCATCAACAACTTTGTTAGTGGTTCCATAAATATGCTTAGTCACAAAAGTAAAATTTTTCATGTATTCAACCCATTTAGAATGTTTTTGGTCCAACTTCTCCTGTTGAGTCATGAATTGTAAAGCATGATTATCATTGTACAAAACAAACTCCTTGGGAACCAAATAGTTTCTCCATTTCTTCAACTCTTTAATGACTACATAGAATTCTTTGTCATATGTGGAGTATTTAACCTTCACTTCATTCAATTTTTCACTAAAGTACACGATCAACCTATTGCCTTGGCTCAAGATTGCTCCAATTTCAAACCCACTCGTGTCACACTTGACCTAGAATGTCCTGCTAAAATCCAGCAAAACTAGAATTGGTTGCTTAGTGATCTTCTTCTTCAACAGATTGAAACTCTTCTCTGCTTCCTCTGTCCAGTGAAAAGATTTGTGTCTTTTCTTCATCATATCCATCATTGGTGTGCTAATTCCACTGAAGTTTCTGATCAATTTTCTGTAGAAACTAGCCAAACCATGGAAGCTTCGAACTTCAAATACGCTCTTTGGCAATGGCCAATTCTTAGTCTCATTTACCTTTTCCAGATCCATCTTCAGTTCATTTGCAGAGATAAAAAAACCCAAATAAATGAGTTATTTCCTCACAAATGATGATTTCTTCACATTGATCAGCAATTTCTCCTGATGTAATCTCCTCATTACTGCAGCTAAATGCTTTAAGTGTTCTACTTCTATCTTGCTGAAAATTAATATATCATCAAGATATACAATGATGAATTTCCCTATGAAATCCTTCAGGACTTCATTCATCAATCTCATGAAAGTCCTAGGAACATTTTTTAATCCAAATGGCATGACAAGCCATTCATACAGCTCGTCATTCATCTTTAATGTTATCTTCCATTCATCACCTTCTCTCATTCAAATTTGATGATACCCGCTTTTCAAATCAATCTTTGAAAAACAATTTGCTCCACTCAAGCAATCCATCAAGTCATCCATCCTTGGCAATGGAAATTTGTATCTGATAATAATCTTATTGATTTCCCTTGAGTCTGTACACATCCTCAAGCCTCCATCTTTTTTTGGGCTGAGCACTATCGGAACAATGCATGGACTCAAGCTCTCCTGAATCAATCCTTTGTACATTAAGTCCTGGACTTGTCTCTTGACTTGTTCATTCTCCTGCGGCATCAACCTGTACACTACTTTGTTTGGTAAACTGGCTCCAGGTATAAAATCGATGTGATGGCTTATACTCCTGATAGGAAGCAATGAACAAAGTAGTTTGTCCACTACTGTATCAGCAAACTCTCCCAGTAACTTCTGGATTTCCTCTGGTAAAACATCCATTCTCGTACTGGTCAAAACAATTTTGGGCTTCCTAACCACAATAAATTGTGTGTCCTCCTTCTTCTTAACCTCATTAATAAGTTCCTTCCCACTCATGAGAAGTACAATGTTTCTCATCTCTATTTTCACTTCTTAGTTCTTAATCAGTAGCAACGTGTGTGTCCTACCATTCTTCTCCATGGTGTACGTGTTCTTTCTCCCATCATGAACCACATTTCTATCATATTGCCATGGTCTACCTAGTAATAGATAACAAACATCCATGGAAATGAAATCACATAAGATTTCATCTTTGTATCCTCCTATTTTAAATTCAACTAAGCATTGTTTAGTAACATTTACCTGATGTCCTTTTTGTAGCCACGAAACTCTATATGGGCTTGGATGTACAATAGTCTCTAGCTCCATATTTTCTACCATCTCTATAGATACGAGATTATCTGTGCTACCGCTATCCACTATGACTTTGCATACTCTATTCTTAGTTTTGCAAGCAGTCTGAAACACATTGTTTCTTTGGGCTAGGTTCTCTGCCTCCTTCTCCGGCTTCAAGAGAAATTTCTACATCATTAAATATCTTCCACCCTCAACATCTTCTGCCTCAACATTCCATCCTTGAGCTTCGACAATGTGAGTTTCTCCACCATCTTTCTTCTTATTTGGACACTCATAGGATTTATGCCCGATTTTTCCACAGACAAAGCATTTCACTTCACCAACTCTACCTCTTCCTCTTCCTCTAGCTTGAGGAGAAGTATTTCTATCAGCATATTGCCCTCTCTATGAGATTCCACCTCTCTGAGGTTGAGTTTGAGGTTTCTACTCCTCTTCTTTAGATTTCTGAGTTTTGTCTTGGGCAATTGTTTTGCTTCTGGCTTGACATCTACCTCGGCCTCTTTGACCTTTCTTCCGGCTCATCTTCTCTTCATCTTTCAGAGTCATATGATAAGCATCTTCCACATTTCGAAGGGTCATTATGCTCATCCCATATTGAATGTCATATTGCCAACCATTCATGTACCTGACAACCTTTTCATCATCACTTTCCTGATGACCTGCTCTAATGTTTATCCTATAGAATTCTTCATTGTATTCCTTTACTGAACCCAACTTCTGTCTCAAATTCCACATCCTCTGAAACAAAGTGATTTGATAATCCTTGGGTATAAATTTGGATTTCATCTTTGCAACCATTCTATCCCAGCTCTTGATTTTCTACTTGCCTTTGTAGCATCTGTCAGCCTACAGTTTATCCCACCATAGTGGTGCATGTCCTTTAAGTCTAGTAATGACATGTTTGAATTTCTTATATTCCTCGACATCCTCATAGTCGAAGTATTTATCTAGAACTCTAATCCAGTCTAGAAGTTCTTCAACATCCAAGTTTCCCTCATACACTGGAATGTCCATTTTTGCTCTGGCACCTATCCTCACAATAGCCCCGAATAAGCATTCTTCAATAGCATCTTCGGCTGCAACTTCTTCATATCCAGCTTCATTCTCACTCTCAGCTTCGCTGATATCCCTAGCGTCAATTGTGCGCCTCTATGTTGTCTCCATGGCATCAAGCCTGGAATGTAATTCACGCATTTCCCTTTCCACCGCTGGATTGGGTAATTTCCTGTCTCTTCTCCTCAGAGGCATGGCTATAAAATTTCCCTTATTTCTCTCTGCTACAGAAAGAAAAGAAATTTTTCTATGCTCTGATACCAAATGATGCAGACCCATGACCCTCAGGCCAAGATCTGCATAGGATCATTCTAAATCCTCCCCTGAGTGTGATTAACTCTTCGATTCCCCCACAGGGAATACCACACACACATGATAATGTATCCATAGGTCCTTATAAGTTATGCCTTCATGAGCAAACACCAGGCACTAACTTTGCCCACTTGGCCACAATAATGTGTTCGTGACCTTTCTCAAAACGGGACTTTGGGTTTCGTGACTTCGCGAATACTGTTTTCGAGTTTCTGGCTCTTCAACCCTCCAAAGCCCAAAATGTCGAAATCCTTGGTCGCTTCCTCCTCCAAAGATATGTTTCTTTTCGCGACTTCGGGATATCCGATGCAAAGGATCCGAACTCCTTACACTCAGAAATGCCGAAACACCGAACCTCGAAACGTTCAGTGAAGGATGGCTCACTTCAAATGTGATCGGGACTTTTCACCGATTCAGAGTTTCAGACTTCGTGACTTCATGAATCCAGATGCAAGGCTCCCAGTTCTCCAACCTTCGAAACCCCAAAATAGTCAACGAAGATTGACTCCACCTGTTGAAAACTAGACACCACCTATCTTCTCCATTGTACTCTACCTCCGTCGAGGATTCTTGCCACCTGTCCACTCGAGCTTTCTAGTTTTTGGGACTTGAATGAAACTCCGACAACCATTTGTATCCCACTTCAAAACCCTGAACTCTAAAATGGCACCTCCAACGGGATCAACGACTATAAGGCTTCTTTAGATCCGAAGGCCTACATTCCTTCGGGATTTCGGGTACCGGGAGTTTGAAAACTATCGACACAAAAGCATTTGTGATGTAGAAGCATCTCTCCATGTTAGTCATCCAGCCAGCTAGCCACGTCAGTGCATGCATTCAAGGATGAAGAGAAGCACAGCCCTCGTTTTCAAATTTGAAATTTGAATGTAATTAATGTTGTAGGTTGTTGAGCCATGAGGCCGTGCTTTGCACAGGCTGTAGTGTAGGTAGGCCTTTAATGTTTGAAGGATGAGATCTATATCCAATTCTAGATTAGACAACCCATTCATTGTAGAATTGAATAGGGTAGGTGATATTGGAGGGAAGAGCTCGAAGAGCCCCCTCATGTAAAATATCTTTGGATCTCTTTTGTATTTAGAATAGGAGAGCAAGAGAAGGAGTCGAGACTTTGTTGAAGTTCGTTCTCAGAACACCTTTGTAAAAACATGCATTGCCATTAATACGAACAAGCATTTTTTCTTGCAAGTATTTTCTGTGTTGTGTGAATGTCTATGTGTGTTCTACTTATGTTGTAGATGTATGTTGTAGATTTTCATTTACAGGGAGTTGTTTGATTTTTAGGCTTTAGAAGTTCTTTGTGGTTTCATGCCAAGAGGGCATGACAGAGTACTGTGTTCTCTGAATACTTGTGCATAGAAGCACTCTTGAACTCTACGGATTCAGAAAAAGACGTGCCAGGCAGGCACATAAGCTGAAATCATCAATTCAGGGAAGACCTTGGAGGTTTCTAAACACCTCAGGAGGAAAGGTTGTGGAGAGACACAGTTGCAGACATAAACTCTTTGAGTTCTGTAAAGCTCTACTAAGTGGTCATTGAGCATACGCACAGGTTGCGTTGAGGAAGAACTCTACTGTGAGTTCAACAGAAGTCAGAGTCACTGAGGATTCTAGACACTCTGCTAGGTGGGTATTGAGCAGGTGAAAAAGTACACAGAAGAGGAACTCTTCTGTGAGTTCAGAAGAAGACAAAATCTCTGAGGAGTTCTATACAAACTCTTCCAGGAGGGAATTGAGCCAGTGTGCAGATAGACACAAAATCCACCGAAGGATCTTCGTAGGGTTGTTGAACACCCTAAAAGACTCATCAATAGGTTGCTTGAGTAGATAGAGTGACAGGAGGGCATTAGTTTCTCCATTTGCTAGAGAAGGAAGAGAGATTTATTTCCTAAGAGATCTGAGTGTTAGAGAAGCTCAGGACGGATAACACTTTTGGGTGCAAAGACTCTGCAGAGGTGCAGAAGTTGCAGAATCCTTTGAGGATTCAAGAGTAAGCTTAGGAGGAGTAGTGATTTCAGCGTACAGAGCCATAGCTGGAAGGAATTGCAAAAGCGAAAGAACTCCTTTGAAGAGTTAGAGTTCCCAAAGCTCAGGAGGGACAACGTTTTTATATGCGCAGGCAAGAACTCAAAGTTGTGGAGCTCGCAGAGGAACAGAGCAAAGGTTGAGGCCTTTGGACACTTGGAATTCTTCCAAGTGCAGGAAGAAAGCGCCAAATCTCAGGAGGAGTACAGCTGTCGTCGGATCCAGTCAGAAGATCTGGACCATTGTTGTTTTCCTACATCCAAGAAGCAGTAGGAGAAGCGCACAGGAAGACGAGGTCTAAGCCACTACATTTTGGTCAAAACACCGGATAGCCGTTAGATCTGTCAGGAGTTACGTGAGGTTTAAGCCCATGTGAAAAGGGAAGAGAAAGTCCTGAAGAAGGCGTTAGCTTATCAAGATTTCGGCATTCGAGAGTTCAGAGGTCCTGAGGACGAGCAGTCAGGACACTCCACATTGAAAGTCCTGAAATAGTGAATTAGATCACAGTTGTCCATCTGAGGGAGGACATGTGTCACGAGATCGTCCGTTTCAGAGATTTGGGCACCGAGACTCACAGAGGTGAGCAATTCGATTCCGCACCTGGCAAAGTCCAGAAAAGATCATAGCCGTCCATTCGTAGGGACACATGGCAGAGATCAAGGGATTCCATCGGTATTTCGGCTACCAGGGATTCAAGTTGCCAGAGGAGATTGTGTCACTAGGGTCGCAAGTTGTGAAATTTTGAAATGCAAGAGGACTGTCTATCATAAGAGAACACATGGCAGTAATCCAGGCTTTGGGGGAAAATCCCAAAAGGAAATCCATTTCGGCATATTGGGATTCGACATTTTGAGAATCCTATGGACAAGAGGTCCGAGTATTTCGGTGTTTGGAAACCCAAAATCGTGAAAGAAGAGGAAGGATGGGAAATTGTCATTTCATCATTTTGCACATTGACACTTCGGGAGTTGAGAGTACAGGAGGTTGTGCTCTCGCGTCAATAAGTCCCGAAGGAAATAGGACTGCGATCATATGAGAAGTGATTGCATGGACCAAGACATAGCCCGGGGGGATAAATGTTGAATATGTGTTTCGGCATTTCGGTAATTCGGTGATCGAGAGATCACGGGGACAGTGGTTCTCGTGACATCAGGATTTAAGAAGTTCCAACACCCGAACTTTTCATTTTCCTGTCGGGGAATGTTCATGGTCATGTTTAGAAGCCGTGAGGTGAAAAGAAGGACCTGTGGATCGGGATTGACAAAGATTCCAGCAGGGAATCAAAAGAACCTCTTTGGCTCATGAAGTGATTGAACGATCCTTGAGACCGGAAGGTCAGAGCAGAGACTCTGTTGAGGCAGAGTGTGTGTCTGCGTCAATTGTGGTATCAGAGCTCAGACTCTGTTTGTACATCGTAGACAGAAGGAGAAGGAATAAGATAGAGTACTGGAAACTCTATAAGGATTGTTTGCAAGTAGGCAATAGTCGATAGACAGTTAGAGGGACTGTAGGAGGAAGCTGAGACACTCAAGGTTTCAGAGTGACAGCAAGTTTGCCAGGAGGGAAGACAAGAATAGAAAGATGGATACTGAAGGTCATAGATATTCTAGGAGGAAAAACCCAAAGATGATGAGCATATCTGAAATAGATGAAGAGCTTGTTGATATAAGGGAAGAAATGGAAAATCTTGTAGTGCGGATGCAGCAGAATACCAAGTCGAGATGGGTATATGAGTGGCCTATGAAGACAAGAGTAAAATGGCCATTCAATGAGTTGATGGATAAACGACAGTGTAGACTATTAATAAGGTGGTTGAGGCATGTTGAAAACCAAAACAGACCAGAAGAGGGAGTGGTTCAAATATGTGATCCAAAGGCTGGGAGAAGCCTCAGTAGTAAGGATGAAATGGGATCAACTGAAGATCTCAAGGAATGTCATGAGAACAACCTAGAAATTCCCAATTGCCAGCTGGGCAAAGATTTGAGGTCACTGCGGGATATCATAGACTTTCATGAGGACAGTCAGGGAATTTCACATTGCCAACTGGGCAATGAGGCAAGATCGTTGCGGGATCTCATGGACTACCAGGAGGGCAGCCGAAAAATTCCAATTTGCTAGGTGGGAAAGGGAACATATATGGGACTATTTGAAAGTATCATGGACTCAGAGGTGAGTTCAAGTCATCAAGCGGTTCTGATGAACATGGGATCAGTTGATCTCATAGTCTGCCAGGGAAGCAACAAAGAAATCCTAATTTTCCAGGTGGGTAGGGATAAGAAGATGAGGCTATCTGAGGGTCTCATAAACTCAGAGGTGAGTTTGAATCAGCCCAAGGAGCTGATAGAGGAGGACGGTTCATATGGTTCTGCCAACCATGTGAATGAATATGATGACAAGTTAAAAACTTGCACCATCCGAGAGGAAGATGAGACAAATCTTCTAATGATTGGGGGAATTGGGATATTCCTACCATTTGCCCAAGAGGAGGCAGAAATATTTGTTGTAGGTGTTAAAATAGCAACAACAGAAGCAGGACAGCCAACTGAGATTGTCAAGGTAGCATTGGAGTAGACTTTGGAAGCTGCCCAAGCAAAGGATGATGATGAGCATTCTGAGGAATGGCTCAATACTTTCAGCCAGGAAGCTGAAAAGACTGCAGCATTGGATCTTGCAGAGGAAGAAGAAGAAGAAGCAGACGGCATGACTCTGGCTGATCTGTATGAACAAATTTAAGCCTTGGAGAGAAGGGTGAAATTGCAGGGCATGCACATCCAAAAGGTGAAGTTGGAAACAGATGAAGAGGATGGCATGGGAGATCATGGGGATCTGCCCAATTGTAGAAAAATTTTGTAGTTGGGGAGACTACAAAAACAGAGCCAACCACTAGAGCAGTTGGATGTAGTGATCAATCATATCAAGGAGCTAATGATCAGGTTAGAAAGGACCTTGAGCGAGGAGAGGTTGAGCAGAAGAGAAGTAACAACAGTAGTACAGAAGCAGCAACAGCAACAACAAGGAAATGGAGCAAGAAGACAGCTCCATAAATTTTTTTGGGATCCAAGAGGATTTCAACAGCTGAGATGGGAAGCTCATGAGCAAGAGCTCATGCTTTTTTCAGCTGAGGAGTATGATGCAGGGCATCTCTCCACGTCAGTCAGTCAGCCAACCAGCTAGCCACGTCAGCGCATGCATTCAAGGATGAAGAGAGGCGCAACCCTTGTTTTCAAATTTGAAATTTGAATGTAATTAATGTTGTAGGCTGTTGAGCCATGAGGTCATGCTTTTCACAGTATATAGTGTAGGTAGGCCTTTAATGTTTGAAGGCTGAGATCTAGATCCGAATCTGGACTAGACAACCCATTCATTATAGAATTGAATAGGGTAGGTGATATTGGAGGGAAGAGCTCGAAGAGCCCCCTCATGTAAAATATCTTTATATCTCTTTTCTAGTTAGCATAGGAGATCAAGAGAAGGAGCCGAGACTCTGTTGAAGTTTGTTCTCATAACACCTTTGTAAAAACAAGCATTGCCATTAATACGAACAAGCAGTTTTTTCTATGTTGTGTGAATGTCTATATGTGTTCTATTTATGCTGTAGATGTATGTTATAGGTTTGCATTTGCAGGGAGTTGTTTGATTTTCAGGCTTAAGAAGTTCTTTGTGGTTTCATTCCAGGAGGGCATGATAGAGTACTACGGTATCTGAATACCAGTGCACAGAAGCACTTCTGAACTTTGCAGATTCAGACAAAGATGTGCCAGAAGGGCACAGAAGCTGAAATCATCAATTCAGGGAAGACCTTGGAGGTCATTGAACACCTTAGGAGGCAAGTTTGTGGAGAGACACAGTTGCATACAAAAACTCTTTGAGTTCTGTAAAGCTCGGCTAAGTGGACATTGAGCATATGTACAGGTTGCGTTGAGGAAGAACTCTGTTGTGAGTTCAATAGAAGTCAGAATCACTAAGGATTCTAGACACTCTGCCAAGTGGGCATCGAGCAGGTGCAAAAGTGCACAGAAGAGGAACTCTTCTGTGAGTTCAGAAGAAGACAAAAGCTCTAAGGAGTTCTATACAAACTCTGCCAAGAGGGCATTGAGCTAGTGTGCAGATAAGCACAGGAAGAGAACTCTATTGAGTTCTGTGATTTGAGGAAGTATCCACCGAAGGATCTTCGCAGGGTTGTTGAACACCCTGAAAGACTTAGCAATAGGTTTCTTGAGCAGACAGAGTGCTAGGAGAGCATCAATTTCTCCATTTGCTAAAGAATGAAGATGGATTTATTTCCCAAGAGATCTGAGTGTTAGAGAAGCTTAGGACAGATAACACTTGTGGGTGCAAAGACTATAGAGGCGCAGAAGTCGCAAAATCCTTTGAGGATTCAAGAGTAAGCTCAGGAGGAGTAGTGCTTTCAGTGCACAAAGTGATAGCTGCAAGGAATTGCATAAGAGAAAGAACTCCTTTGAAGAGTTAGAGTTCCCAAAGCTCAAGAGGGACAACATTTTTATACACGTAGGTGAGAACTCAAAGTCATGGAGCTCACAGAGGAACGGAGCAAAGGTTGAGGCCTTTGGACACTTGGAATTCTTCCAAGTGCAGGAAGAAAGAGCCAAATCTCAGGAGGAGTACAACTGTCGTCGGATCTAGTCAGAAGATCTGGATTGTTGGAGTTTTCCTACGTCCAGGAAGCAGTAGGAGAAGCGCACAGGAAGACGAGGTCTGAGCTGCCACATCTTGGTCAAAACAACCAACAGTCATTATATATGTCAGGAGTTACACAAGGTTTAAGCCCACATGAACAGGAAACAGAAAGTCCCGAAGAAGGCATTAACTTATCAGGATATTGGCATTCGATAGTTTGGAGGTCCTGAGGACGAGAAGTTGGGACACTCCACATTGAAAGTCCCAAAATAGCGAATTAGATCACAGTTGTCCATCTGAGGGAGGATGCATGTCACGAGATCGTTCATTTCGGAGATTCGGGCACCGAGACTCAGAGAGGTGAGCATTTTGACTTTGCACCCGACGAAGTCCGGAAAAGATCACAGTCGTTCGTTCGTAGGGACACGTGGCAGATATCAAGGGAGTCCATCAGTATTTCGACTACTGGGGATTCAAGTTGACAGAGAAGATTGTGTCACTGGGGTTGCAATTCGTGAAATCACGAAATGCAGGAGGACACATGGCCACAATCCAGGATTTTGGGGAAAATCCCAAAAGCAAAGCCATTTCGGCATATCGGGATTCGGAATTTCAAGAATCATGTGGACAAATCTCCTAGTATTTCAGCGTTTGGAAACCTAAAATTGTGAAAGAAGAGGAAGGCCGAGAAATTGCCATTTCGACATTTCGCACATCGGCACTTCGGGAGTCGAGAGGAAAGGAGGTCGAGCTCTTGCGTCAATAAGTCCCAAAGGAAATAGGACTGCAGTCTTATGAGAAGTGGTTGTATGGACCAAGACATATCCTAGGGGGCTAAATGCTGAATATGTGTTTTGGCATTTCGGTAATTCAGTGATCAAGAGATCGCGGGGACAATGGTTCTTATGACATTAGGATTTAAGAAGTTTCGAAACCCGAAGTTTTCATTTTCATGTCGGGGAATGTTCATGGTCATGTTCAGAGGCCGTGAGGTGAAAATAAGGAACTGTGGATTGAGATTGATAGAGATTCCAATAGGGAATCGAAAGAGCCCCTTCGGCTCATGAAGTGATTGCACGATCCTTGAGACCGGGAGGTTAGCGTAGAGACTCTGTCGAGGCAGATTGTGCGTCTGCGTTAGCTTGTCACCACAATCCTTGAATTCCCAAAATGAGAATTCACAAGAGGTCCGATGACTCTCGTTGAATTGGATCCAATGGCCCCTATCTCTCCTGAGCTTATGATCGAAAAAAAACTTGCTTTAACTTCCCTGCTCCTTTGCATGATCCAATGGCTCTCAGGTCTTTGGCACTCCTCCAAGAAAGTGTTCTCTCTGTTCTATTACCCTCTTGATAATCCTCTTCATGATTTGGGGAAGTGAGTGGCCAAAGGTTTTCGCCTGCACTTCGAACCTACAAACCCCGAAATGCTGAAATGATCTTAATGGCTCAATTGACCACGATCAACGACCCACGTTGATTTCTTGTCACCAAAGTGATGGGTTCGTCCA
>JASDQU010587903.1:35916-49009 GCA_032191745.1 Picea mariana | reverse complement strand
GAGTTGGCACATACATGCGGTGTATAGTTGATGATGTTGGTACATCTTGATGAGTCAAGGTTGTGATGTGTTCCAGATCCCCTACCCTCAAGCCAAGATCCACTCAGGATCGTTCTAAAATTTCCCTTGAGCTGAAGCGGCTCCTTTGCAGGTCCTTTGTAAAAAATCGCCCTATGTAACTTGACACTAGGTGCAACCTTTTCCTTCTCCAAGAGATCACGACCTTGCCTTAGCAAAAGTGTCTCTCGCAACTCGCAATCTCGCAAACTCGTGAGTCGAAGCTTCTCGACCCCACTCTCTCCAACCTCTGATACTTGAGACCACGATACGGGTATGGCTTCTTCCTTGTCAGCGCCCTCCACACGTAATTGTCGGCTAGGGCTAATTACTAGCACCTCTCGCAACTTGTGACCTTATGAGTTGGAATGTCAAACCTTGGCACTCTCCCTTTGCGAAACCCCGAGAGGCGATGGTTGACTTCCCTTTTCACACTTCTCACAACTTGCAATCTCGCGAGTTTGAGCATTGAGCTCTCGTGTTCTTCTTCTATGAAACTCTGAGACGTGAAAGTCAGCGATAGTTGACTCCCTTTAATGAGGCGAGTATACACTACCTGTCACTGCCTACACCTTTTCCTAGGTTCTTGTTGTTTGCACCACCTGTCAACCTTGCGGTCCCCACCTGACAGATGTGTCATGCATTCACATGAGCCCTTGGCTCTCGGTACTTCGCGACTTCTGCAGTTGAAAGTGACTCCTCCCAACCTCCGAACTCCCGGCACGTGATAGCCCCGTGGAGTTCTGATCCAACGGTTGTTCCTGCTTCTCACTACTTAGAAGTTTGTGCAACCAAAGAATTTGGTCTTCCCTCTGAACTCATGAACCCTGAGTTCAATAAATGATCCCACACTCAAACTGACCAGGATCAATGGTCGTCGTTGATTCTTGAAACCAAAGTGATGGGTTTTTCCAACTCCTAACCACCTTGTAGTTCCACTAGATCCTATGGTCCTCGAAACTTTGCGAGCTCTCCACAGAGAATTTCGACTGCCCAATTCACTCCTCTATGACTTCTACGAGATGAATCAACATTCTCCCTCCTAAGATTTAACTTCTGTGAGATAACTTCGATCTCATCTCCCTTTGAGCACTTCAAAGGTGCTACCCCTCCTTGATATTTAACTTGCAAACGCAAGTCTCCAAAGGACTCCTGCATGCACTCCTTGTGGCAATCTTTCAAATAACTCCTGTTTATTTGATCTCTTGACTCTGTGCACTCTCTGCAAAAGTAGTCCTTCAATCTTTCCTTAGTTGATAAACTTAAGACCTCGACTAGCCTGCACACACCTTGCATGACTTTTGTGCTTCACCTGCACTTCTGCTGGAATGAGAACAATGGTATCCCACCTGAGCTTTTTGAGATAAAACTCAGAACCCTTGTCAACGCACACCTTGCGGACGTTTCGTTGCACTCCTTGTAGGAACTCTCTCTCAGGAAGAGAAACAATTGAAACTCATTCTTCTCCTCTCTCAGACTTCAAACATTCAACATGAAATCATACACACACAGGATAACATCATTACAAATGCATAACAGAGAGAATAAAACAATTGTAAGCATACTATTCAGCAAATGTAAACAGTAAGCATCATAACACCATGAAATTTGAGTCAAGGCTTCATATATTAACTCAGATTACTCCTATACATGGGTTCTTCTCTACTACTCTCTGCTACATCTCTCTTCTTTTGTTTTGTGGTAATCATCTAATGATACAAAGATGAGGGTGTCTATATCCATTTTCCCTCCTACACTCCTAAAACTGTCTAATCTATTAATTCAAACCTACCTACTTTCATTAATAAGACTTAATGTCTATTACATTTGACAGATGAAAGAAAATTGCTCAAGATCTATTTACAATAATGAAAGTATAGTTCCTAGCTATTACATTAATATTTTCTCATCTAAACTTTAAAAAAATTTCAACATGTGCAAAATTTGTGTTGTGCTTTCTATCTGGCTTTCGCCTTCATGCTCCCTTGGCTGCTTACGATGCTCCTGCATCATACTCTCTTGCTTGAAAATTTTCATGAACTCTTGTTCATGAGCTCTTGCATGGTCTGTCCATGCTTGTGAATTTGTGCTTCCTTCTCCCTACTGGCATCTTCAACTAGGTGTCCCTTCCATTTGACCAAGTATTCAAAATACTCTTTCCTCCTAGTCTTTTTGCTAACCATCTTATCAATTATACTTTCTATCTGTGGATTTTCAGCTACAGGTATTTGTTTGGTCCATTGAACCTCTTTCTTTTCCTCCTCTACTCCTGCTTCTTCATCTCTGTAAGGGTAGAAATCCACAACATTGAATATCAGTGAGATTTCGATCCCATCGGGTAATTCAATCTCATATGCGTTTGCCCCAAATTTCTTTATGACCTTGCATGGTCCAATCTTTTTCATCTTTAGTTTGTTATATGTTCTGCTTGGGAACCTTTCCTTCCTCATATGTGCAAGAATCAGATCACCAACTTCAAATTGAAGTTCCCACCTATGTTGATCTTATCTGGGCTTATATTCTTGACTTGAATTCTGTAATCGCTCCTTAACTCGGCTGTGAAGCTCCTTCATTGATTCCGCAAAGTCCTCTGCACTAGCACTTCTGACTTCAGCTCGTTTTGAATCTTTCAATTCAGAAACTCCCCTTGGATGCATTCCATATACAATTTGAAATGGACTCTACCCTATGCTTCTGTTGAGTGAATCATTGTAAGCAAATTCCGCCTATGGTAGAATGTGATCCCACTGACTGTGGTGTTCAGTCACTAGGCTTCTCAGCAAATCTCCCAAGCTCCTGTTCACAACTTCTGTCTATCCATCCATCTGAGGATGATATGCTCAGCTAAATGAAAAACTTCTCCCCAACTTCTTCCACAAAGTCCTCCAGAAATGTCCCATGAACTTGGTATCTCGATCAGAAACAATACTCCTTGGCAATCTGTGAAGTCTAACGACTTCTTTGAAAAACAAGTTCGCAATATGAGTTACGTCACTGGTTTTCTAGCATGGTATGAAATGTGCCATCTTTGAAAATCTATCTATCACCACAATTATTGAATCATATCCTCTGTGTGTCCTTGGAAATCCTAATAAGAAATCCATGCTCACTACGTCCCACGACCTTTCTAGTATGGGTAATGGTTGGTATAACCCTATGTTCTGCCTCTTCCCTTTTGTGTGTTGACAAATTTTCCATCTGTCCACAAATTTATTAAGATCTTTCCTCATCCCTAGCCAATAATATGAGCTATTCAACTTTGAGAACGTCTTATCATGACCAAAATGTCCAGCCATTCCTCCATTGTGTTTTTCCTTCAACAAATTCTCCCTCATGGAGCATTTTGGAATACACAGTTGATTGCCCCTGAATAATAATCCATCCTGGATCATAAACTTGGTCCATTGACTTCTATCCCTCAGAATTGGATTCTCAGATGTCTCATATGCTTCCTTAAAATCTAGGTCATCCCTATACATTTCTTTGAGGTTATCAAAACCAAAAGTCTTGACTCTAAATTCCTGCATAAGAAAACATTTCCTGCTCAAAACATCAACAACTTTGTTAGCAATTCTAGAAATATGCTTAATCACAAAGGTAAAATTTTGCATGTATTCAACCCATTTAGCATGCTTTTGTTTCAACTTCTCCTGTTGAGTCTTGAATTGTAAAGCATGATTATCACTGTACAAAACAAACTCCTTGGGAACCAAGTAGTGTCTCCATTTATTCAGCGCTTGTATGACTGCATAGAATTCTTTGTCATATGTGGAGTACTTAATCTTCGCTTCATTCAGTTTTTCACGTACATGATCGGTCTATCATCTTGGATCAAGAGTGCTCCAATTGCAAATACACTTGCATCACACTTGACCTGGAATGTCTTGCTAAAATCTAGTAAAACCAGAATTGGCTACTCAGTGATCTTCTTCTTTAGCAGATTAAAACTTTTTTCCGCTTCCTCTATCCAGTGAAAAGTTTTATGTCTTTTCTTCACTGTATCCATCATTGGTGCACTAATTCCACTGAAATTTCCGATGAATTTCTTGTAGAAACTAGCCAAACCATGGAAGCTTCGAATTTCAAACACGTTCTTCGACGATGGCCAATTTTTAATCGCATTTACCTTCTCCGGATCCATTTTCAACTCTTTTGCAGAGATAACAAAACCCAAATAAATGAGTCTTGTCCTCATAAATGATGATTTCTTTACATTTATCAGTAATTTCTCTTGCTGTAGTTTCCTCATTACTGCAGCTAAATGATTTAAGTGTTCTACTTCTGTATTGTTGAAAATTAATATATCGTCAAGATATACAATGACGAATTTCCCTATGAAATCCTTTAGGAATTCATCCATCAGTATCATGAAAGTATTGGGTGCATTTGTTAAGCCAAATGGCATGATAATCCATTCATATAGCCCTTCATTCGTCTTGAATGTTGTCTTCCATTCATCACCTTCTCTCATTCAAATTTGATGATATCTGCTTTTCAAATCAATCTTTGAAAAAAACATGGCTCCACTCAAGCAATCCATCAAATCGTCAATCCTTGGCAATGGAAATCTGTATCTGATGGTAATATTATTGATTTCCCTTGAGTCCGTGCACATTCTCCACACTCCATCTTTCTTTGGGTTGAGCATTGTCGGAACAGCGCATGGACTTAAGCTTTCTCGAATCAATCCTTTGTCCATTAAGTCCTAGATTTGTCTCTTGAATTCTTCATTTTCCTGTGGCATCAATATGTACGCATCTTTGTTCAGTAAACTGGCTCTAGGTATAAGATCGATGTGATGGATTATACTCCTGATCGGTGAAAACGAACAAGGTAGTTCATCCACTACTATATCAGCAAACTCTCTCAACAACTTCTCGATTTCTTCTGGTAAATCATCTATCCTTGTATTAGTTAAAACAATTTTTGGCTTCCTAACCACAATAAAGTGTGTGTCTTCCTTCTTCTTAACCTCATTAAGAAGTTTCTTCCCACTCATGAGAAGTACAATGTTGCTCACCTCTATTTTCACTTCTTTATCCTTAATCGACAACAACATGTGTGTCCTACCATTTTTCTCCAGGGTGTATGTGTTGTTTCTCTCATCATGAATCACATTCCTATCATATTGCCATGGTCTAACAAGAAATAGATGGCAAACATCCATGGAAATGACATCACATAATATTTCATCCTTATATCCTCCTATTTTAAATTCAATTAAACATTGTTTAGTGACATTTACCTGATGTCCTTTTTGTAGCCACGAAACTTTGTATGGGCTTGGATGCACAACAGTCTCTAGCTCCATATTTTCTACCATCTCTGTAGATACGAGATTATCTATGCTACCACTGTCCATGATGACTTTGCATACCCTATTTTTGGTTTTGCAAGCATTCTGAAACAGACTATTTCTTTGGGTTGGATTCTCTGCCTCCTTCTCTGGCGTTAAGAGAACTTTCCTCATCATCAAAGATATTCCACCCTCATCATCTTCTGCCTCAACATTCCATCCTTGAGATTCAACAATGTGAGTTTCACCACCTTATTTTTTTCTATCTGGACATTCATAGGATTTATGTCCATTTTTCCCACAGAGAAAGCATTTTACTTCACCACCTATGCCTCTTCCTCTTCTTCTGGTTCAGGGAAAAGTATTTCCATTAGCATACTTCCCTCTCTATGAGCTTCCACCTCTCTGATGTTGAGTTTGAGGTTTCTTCCCCTCTTCTTTAGGTTTCTACATTCTATCTTGGGCAATTGTTTTACCTCTGGCTTGACTTCTACCTCAACCTCTTTGACCTTACTTTTAGCTCAACTTCTCTTCAACCTTCAGAGCCATATGATAATCATCTTCAACATTCTGAATGGTCATCATGCTCATCTCATCTTGAATGTCATATCCTAGACCATACATGTACCTAGCAACTTTTTCATCATCGCTTTCCCGATGACCTGCTCTGATGTTTATCTTGTAGAATTCTTCATTGTATTCTTTCACTGACATCATCTTATGTCTCAAATTTTGCATCCTATGAAACATAGTGATTTGATAATCCTTGGGTATGAATTTGGCTTTCATCTTTGCAACCATTCTATCCCATCTTTTGATTTTCGGTTTTCCCTTGCAACATCTGTCAGCTTGCAGTTCATCCCACCATAATTTTGCATGCTCTTTAAGTCTTGTAACGATATGTTTGAATTTCTTGTCTTCCTCGACATCCTCATAGTCAAAATATTTGTCTAGNCTCTTCCTCTTCCTCTGGTTCGGGGAAAAGTATTTCTATTAGCATACTTCCCTCTCTATGAGCTTCCACCTCTTTGAGGTTGAGTTTGAGGTTTCTTCCCCTCTTCTTTAGGTTTCTACATTCTATCTTAGGCAATTTTTTTTCCTCTGGCTTGACTTCTACCTCAACCTCTTTGACCTTACTTTCAGCTCAACTTCTCTTCAACCTTCAGAGCCATATGATAAGCATCTTCCACATTCTAAATGGTCATCATGCTCATCTCATCTTGAATGTCATATCCCATACCATTCATGTACCTAGCAACCTTTTCATCATCGCTTTCCTGATGACCTGCTCTGATGTTTATCTTGTAGAATTCTTCATTGTAGTCTTTCACTGATATCAGCTTCTGTCTCAAATTTTGCATCCTTTGAAACAGAGTGATTTGATAATCCTTGGGTATGAATTTGGATTTCATCTTTGCAACCATTCTATCCCAGCTTTTGATTTTCGGTTTTCCCTTGCAGCATCTGTCAGCTTGCAGTTTATCCCACCATAATGTTGCATGCCCTTTAAGTCTTGTAACGAAATGTTTGAATTTCTTGTCTTCCTCAACATCCTCATAGTCAAAATATTTTTCTATAGCTCTAATCCAGTTTAGAAGTTCTTAAACATCTAAGTTTCCCTCATACACTAGAATGTCCATTTTTTCTCTGGCACCTATCCTTGCAACAACCCTGAATAGGCGTTCTTCAGCTGCATCTTCCGCTGCAACTTCTTCTCCTTCTAACTCATTCTCACTTTCAGCTTCACTGATATCTCCAGCGTCAACTGTGCACCTTTGTGTTGTCTCCATGGCATCAAGCCTGGCACGTAGTTTGCACATTTCCCTTTCCACTACTGGATTGGGTAATTGCATGTGTCTTCTTCTCGATGGCATGGCTGTAAAATTTTCTCCCTTCTCTCTGCTATAGAAAGCAAAGAATTTTTCTATGCTTTGATACCAAAAATGTGTGTATCAGAGTATTTTTTTTCTTTGCTCTGCCTGAAATCTACAAACGAGATCAAGATCTAATACCACTTAATGTGTCACAGATACTCAACCCTCGGGCCCGCTCAGTATCATTCTAAAATTCCCCTTGAGCTGAAGCGACTCCTTTGATTCCCACTGGAATCTTCAATGAATCCACAGGTCCTTTGTAAAACCTCACCCAATGTAACTTGACACCAGGTGTGAAATTTTCCTTCTTCAAGTGATCACAACATTGCCTTAGCACAAGCATCTCATGCAACTGACGATCTTACAAACTCGTGAGTCAAAGCCCCTCGAATCCACTTTCTCCAACCTTCAATACTCGAGACCACGATACAGGTATGGCTTATTCCTTGTCAGTTCCCTTCACGCGTAACTATCGGCTAGGGCTAAGTACTAGCACCTCTCGCAACTCTTTACCTCGTGAGTTGGAGTGTCAAACCTTAGCACTCTCCCTTTGCGAAACCCTGAGAGGCGATGGTTGACTTCCCTTTTCGCACTTCTCGCAACTCGCAATCTCGTGAGTTGGAGTGTTGAGCTCTCATGCTCTTCTTCTATGAAACTCCGAGACACAAAAGTTAGCAATAGTTGACTCCCTTTAATGCGACAATTACACACTACCTATCATTGCATACGCCTTTTCCTAGGTGCTTGCTGTTTGTGCCACCTGTCAACCTTGCGGTCCCCACCTGAAATATGTTTTGCGCATTCACACGATCCCTCATCTCTCGGCACTTCACAACTTCTGCAGTCAAAAGTGACTCCTCTCAACCTCCGAACTACTGACATGTGATAGCCCCATGGAGTTCTGATCCAATGACTCTCCCTACTTGGATCCAACAGTTGTTCCTGCTTCTCGCTACTCGGATGTTCGCGCAACCAAAGAATTTGGTCTGCCCTCTGAACTCACGAACCCTGAGTTTGAGAAATGATCCCATGCTCAAATTGACCATGATCAATGGTCCTCATTGATTCTTGAAACCAAAGTGATGGGTTCATCCAACTCCTAACCACCTTGTAGTTCCATTGGATTCTACGTCCTCGCAACTTCGTGAGTTCTCCATGGAGAATTTTGACCACCCGATTCACTCCTCTATGACTTCTACGAGATCAATCAGTGTTCTCCCTCTTGAGCTTTAACTTCTGCAAGATAACTTTGATCCCGTCTCCCTTTGAACACTTCAAAGGTGCTATCCCTCCTCGAGCTTTAACTTGCAAACTCAAGTCTCCAAAGGACTCCTGCACGCACTCCTTGCAGAAATCTTCCAAGTAAATACTGGTTATTTGATCTCTCGACTCTGTGCACTCTCTACAATAGTAGTCCTTCAATCTTTCTTTAGTTGATAAATCTAAGACCTAGACTATCTTGCGCACACCTTGCATGTCTTATGTGCTTCACCTACACTTCTGATGCAATGAGAACAACGGTATCCCTCCTGAGATTTTTGAGATAAAAATCAGAACCCTTGTCAATGCACACCTTGAGGACATTTTGTTGCACTCATTGTAGGAACTCTCCCTCGGGAAGAGAAAGAATTGAAACTCATTCTTCTCCTCTCTCAGACTTCAAACATTCAACATTAAATCATACACGCACAACATAACATCATTACAAATGCATAATAGAGAGAATAAAACAACTGTAAGCATACTATTCAGCAAATGTAAACAATAAGCATCATAACACCATGAAATTTGAGTCAAGGCTTCATATATTAACTCTGATTACTCCTGTACATGGGTTCTTCTCTACATCTCTCTTCTTTTGTTATGTGCTAATCATCTAATGATACAAATATGAGGGTGTCTATATCTGTTTTCCTTGCTACGCTCCTAAAATTGTCTAATCTATTAATTCAAACCTACCTACTTTCATTAATCAGACTTAATGTCTATTAAATTTGACAGATGAGAGAAAATCACTCAAGATCTATTTACAACAATGCAAGTACACCTCCTAGCTATTACATTAATATCTGCTCATCTAAACTTTCAAAACATTTCAACATGTGCAAAATGTGTGTTTCACTTTCCAGCTGGATCCCGCCTTCATGCTCGCTTGGCTACTTACGATGCTCCTTCCTCAGGTTGGTGCATGGTTGATGCATGATACATGTTGGTTTAGGTTATTGGTAAAAGTTGTTTGGTGCAGGTTTATTGGTACAATTTGTTATAGGTTATTGGTACAAGTTGATACTGGAAGTGGTTGATTCAATGACAGTGACAGGTTGTCTACATTTGACATTTATATTTCAGGGCGGTTGGACGAGGCTAGGACAGGTGATTGTAGCCACCTTTCGATTGTAGACGAAGAACATAGTGGGTTGTAGCTTCCTTTTGGTTGTAGCCAGAGAATTGGGGAGTTGGAGCTTCCCTCAAGTTGTAGCCTAAGAAACTAGGGGGTTGGAGTCTCCTTTGTGTTGCAGCTAGAAAACAAAGGAGGTTGGTGCTTCCAATGAATGTAATTCTTCAAGAGATATAAGAAAAAACATTTTGTGGTTTTCTCCCGCTTTGAGTTTCCACATAAAAACACCGGTGTACTGTGTATGTGTATGATTGTTCATTTGTTCATTGTTTATTTACTCTACAAATATTGGATGATAATGCTACATTGATATAACACTTGAATTATATGATTAAAAAGGATTACATCGCTCTATTATTGATTCACTCCCCCTCTCAGTAATCCGATAATTGGTATCAGAGAAAGTTCCTTTAGAAATTAATTTAACCACTGAAAGGTAGATCATGGAGAGAAACAACATGTATAAAAATGGAATACCAMAATTTGACAGACAAAAGTATGCATTTTGGAGCATAAGGATGAAGAATTATATATAGACACAGGGATTTGAAATTTGACAATCAATTGTAGATGGATACACAACACCAAAATTTCTGCCGACAAATGACAAAGTAGTGAAACTCGGTCAGAACAATTCCAAAGCCAAAAATGCACTTCTGATTGGTCTTGGAGAATTGGTATTCACTAAAGTTTTACATTGTAAATCCACTAAAGATATTTGGGACAAACTTCAAAATATTTATGAAGGGGATTCAAAATTCAAAGCAACAAAGCTTCAAACTTACAAAGTTCAGTTCAAACAACCAAAGATGAAGGGTTAGGAAAATTGATTGCAACAGTTGCAAGAACTTCAAGCAACATATATGTATTAAGTGAAATTGGAAATGAAAGGTGTTTTCTAGGAAAGGAAGATGAAAATTGGCTATGGAATATAAGAATGGGTCACATACATTTTGATAACCTTCTCAAAGTCAACAAAAGGTAAGAAATTAGAGAAATTCCCCAGATCACGAAACCAAGCAACACTCTATGCAAGCATTGTCAACAAGGAAAACAAACAAAGACCATGTTTAAATCAAAAGAATATTCAACGACAAGACCACTAAAAATTGTGCATATTGATCTAGTTGAAACAACTACAACAAAGGATTTAAAAGGTGATAAATACTTTATGTTATTAGTTGATGATTATACAATAATGATTGGAGTTTTCTTTCTCAGGAATAAGTCAGAAGCTTTTGAAAACTTCAAGGTCTACAAGAAAATGGTTGAAAATGAAATGGATTCAAAAATCAAATGATTGAGATATAATAATGGAGGATAGTTCACTTCAAAGGAATTTATGGACTACTGCAGCAGACATGGAATAAAAAGGCAATTCTCGTTTGCTAGGACACCTCAACAGAATGGAGTTGTTGAAAGAAAGAATAAGACAATACAGGAAATGCCTCGAACAATGTTAATGGATTCCGAATTGATAGATATATTTTGGACACAGGAAGTGCATATAGCAGTTCACATTCAAAACCGAGTAATGCTTAGAAACAACACTGAAAAACTCCCTACGAGCTATGGAAAAGAAGACCAACAAATGTGAATCACTTTAGAGTTTTTGGAAGCAAATGCTACATCAAAAGAGAAGATGGTAGAATGGGAAGGTTTGAATCTCATGTGGGAAAATGAGTACTTGTTGGTTAATCAAGTACAAGGAAAGCATACAAGTGTTACAACCCGAGATTGAACAAAGTTGTAGAAAGCATCAATGTAACAATTGATGAAATAGGTAGACAAGAATTAATGGAAGAAGAAAATGAATCAATAGAACAACATTACGAAGAAGAAGCAGAAGATGAAAAAGAAGTAGAATGGGAAGATGAATATTATTTGATAGAAGCAGAAGAGAAATTTCAGCAAGTGCATCCAAAGACACCTAGAAAACAAGTACAGAAGAATCATCATTCATATCAGATTATCAGAAATAAAGATGTAGGAGTTGAGACTAGAAGAAGAACCAATTCTCTAGAATAAATGTAGCTAGCACTCTCACCTACGATCGAATCAACCTATTTTGAAGAGGCCATCAAAGATAAATTTTGGAATAAGGTCATGGATGAAGAATTGGATCAAATAGAGAAAAATGACACTTGGGAATTGGTTCCAATACCAAAGGATAAGAATGTGATCGACACAAGTGGGTATAAAAGAATAAATTGAATGAATATGGACATGTTAGAAGGAACAAACCTATATTGGTATGTAAAGGATATGCACAGGTTGAAGGAATCGACTTTGAAGAGACATTTTCCCCAGTTGCCAAAATGGAAGAAATCCAATTGCTTTTAGCTTATGCATTCTCCAAAAATATTAAAGTGTATCAGATGGACATAAAATCAGATTTTCTAAATGGGGAACTTGAAGAAGAATTCTACTTTGAACAACCAGAAGGATTTCAGTTGTCAGAGAATGCATATTATGTGTGTAAATTAAATAAGGCTTTGTATGGCCTAAAAAAGGCTCCTAGAGCATGGTACTCTAGACTAGATAAATATTTACAATAGGGAGGGTTCAAAAAAGGAAGTGCAGACAACAACTTCTACATCAAGGTAACTCAAGATAGTATTTTATTAATTGAATTTTATGTTGATGATATTATTTTTGGAAGTACTGATAACAGGTTAAGCTTGAAATTTGGAAAGGACATGCATAATGAATTTGAAATGTCATTACTTGGAGAACTATCCTTCTTTCTGGGTCTTCATATATGTCAAAGAAACCAAGGAATTTTTATTTCTTAAACCAAGAATATCAGAGAAATGCTTAAGAGGTTCAGAATGGAAAATTGCAAACCAGTTATCACTCCCATGAAAGCAAGTTGCAAGTTGAGAAAAGATGATGATTCAAAGTCTACATATCAGAGAAAATACAAGTCAATGATTGGTATCCTACTATATGTGACAATATCTAGACTAGATGTAATGTAGGTAGTTGGATAGGTGGCACAATTTCAAGTAGCACTAAAGGAATCACATGTATTAGCAATGAAGAGGAATTTTAGATATCTCAAAGGAACATAAGAGTTTGGATTATGGTATCCAAAAGGAAAGGATCTATCACTTATTTCCTACACAGATGCAGATTGGGCAAGTTGCATTGATGATCGACGAAGCACTAGTGGAGAAGCATTCTACTTGGGTGGTGTTTAGTATCATGGTTAAGCAAGAAACAATTATCAGTATCCTTATCTAAGGTGGAGGCAGAGTATATTGCAACAACAACATGTTGTACATAGGTTCTATGGATGAAACAAACTCTGACAGATATATAGGTTGAGTATGAAGAGCCCATTCCAATCTATTGTGATAATACAAGTGCCATCAGTATCTCAAAGAACCTGGTGATGCACTCCAAGATGAAGAACATTCCAATAAAGTATCACTTTCTATGGGAACAGGTTGCAAAGAAGAACAT
>JASDQU010587903.1:19350-35866 GCA_032191745.1 Picea mariana | reverse complement strand
GGAAGACATATTTACAAAACCGATTCCATGGGAAGCCTTCGAGTATCTTCACCAAAGACTCGGAGTAATTTCTACCCCAAAATGAATGATTTTGAATGCATATCTTATATGCCTTATATTTACATGAGGAAGCACCATAAAGAAGACAATTCAGGTCAGGATATCAGTTTCAGGAAGAGTTCAGTTAGGGGGAGTATCCCCAAGGATAGTTCAGTTAGGGGGATTAGGCCTGGATGGTAAGATACCTTTTCCATTGATGAAAAAGGGGGAGAGATTTATCATATGCAGAGCACATAGGAATTGTTCCTAGGGGAGTGATGGTCAGATGGGGAGCATGACTGATATGACTTCAATATTGCATGACATGACTTCATTATTGCATCAGAGTGTTGCCATCAATGCCAAAGGGGGAGATTTTTTATTAATTGGGTTGGTTGTCATTGTTTCCAACCCTTGAGTAAAGTCCGATAGCACAAAGGTTTGGGTAATGGACCAAATTTTGTTTGATGGATAGTGGTACGAGTTTTTGATATATTTTTAGGTTGTACTATTCTATATGGATAGTACATGTCATGCCATTTTCGTTGGTATGTGGAATGTAACATAACTCCTCACAATTAGAGAGTTATGGCCATGTGAATTTGGAGAACCCTCATGAGTCATATAGAAGCCCCAAAAGGTCAAAGTAGTCAAAGTGTTTGCAAATAAAATTATTTAAATAATAAAGTTAATAGAGAACTCCCTAAAATAAGGAAAGTGGGATGTTACATGAAAGTTTAAATAAGAGGTAAGACTCTCTCATTTAATCACACTTGAACCTATTGAATATCATTGAATATATATTTTGTGAAAGTTTATTTGGGCAGGTATTATTGATAGAGAAAAGTGCGGAAGAAAAAGTGCAGCATAAGAAGTGCGATGGAAAAATCGCGGCAGAAAAACTGCAACAGAAAAATTACGGCAAAAAAATCGCAGTAGAAAAAGTGAGAAAGAAAAATCGTGGCATCAATATGGTTGGGGTATATTTATGAGAGATATGGCACATCTTGTTTGAGGTACATGTTGGGTACATGGTTGAGACAAGTAGTTGATGATTTGGCACATACATCAGGTGTATAGTTGATGAGTTGGCACATAAATGAGGTGTACAGTCGATGATGTTGGTACATCTTGATGAGTCAGGGTCGATGCATGGTTGATGCATGATACATGTTGGTTCAGGTTTTTTGGTGTAGGTTGATTGGTACAATTTGTTACAAGTTATTGGTATAGGTTGACAGTGATAGGTTGAGAATGGCAATGGTTGATTCAGTGACAGTGACTGATTGTCTACATTTGGCATTTATATTTCAGGGTGGTTGGACGGGTCAAAGACATGTGGTTCTAGCCAAATTTCAGTTGTATCCAGAGAACAAATGGGGTTGTAGCCTCCTTGTGGTTGTAACCATAGAATTGGAGAGTTGAAGCTTCCCTCAGGTTGTAGCCTGAGAAACTAGGGGGTTGGAGCCTCCTTCCAGTTGCAGCTGGAAAATAAAGGAAGTTGGTACTTCCAATCAATGTAATTATTCAAGACATATAAGAAAAAAAATTGCGTGGTTTTATCCTGCTTTGGGTTTCCACATAAAAACACTAGTGTACTGTGAATGTTATTGAGGAAAAGATATGAATTATATTACTCAAGATTTTTTAGATTTTTCTTGGATAAAGAAAACTAGATGGGAATGTCACCCTATGTTTATAGCCATCAAAATTAATATCCTAACTCACAAATATTGATTACAAGTGCTTAGGATAGTCTTTTTATAAATAAAAGCTTGCTGGAAAATCCATTCTTTATATGATTTTAGGAATATAACAATTTCTGAAATAAATCGAGAGACATAAGCAAAGACACAAAGATGATAATCAAGATAGATGAGACATAAAGAAATCCTTTATTTCATTCCATTTCACCAAAAAGTAATTCTCTTTACAAAATTTTGTAAAGAAGTTTTGGACCAAAGTCAAACTTAGACATCCCCATTGGAACATACAAAAGGACCTTTGACAAAAAATCAAAAACTGAACTCTAAAAGTTGGATCAGCTTGCCATAGATTGCTCCTTACTCGACTCTACACAATAGCCTTTGTCAGTCATGAAAACTAATTCATAAATAGACAAGTCTACAAAGAATATCAAAGATAGATCAACACCTCTGAAAAACAAGTGTTTGAATGATGTAACTCAGCCCAGAATCTTGATGTCTACAACAAGACCTTGCTATCATAAAAAAAAATTAGGCTTGTGATAAATTAAGGAATGAATGAAAACTAAACTATCTCCATAAACTCAAAGAGAAAAAATTAATATGATTCTCCTTTTATCCTCCTCTTGTTCGTCCCTTTCTTTTCCATTTAAGCAAATTAGAATTTGTTGAAGTAGTTGAAATACCTCATTGGTTAAGTTAACTAAAAGCTCAACCAAATTTTTAGTTAGGGGGAAGAGTAATAAATCATAATAAGGGTTTAAAATAAATAATAACTAGTAGGTGGGAGCCCTTGTGATTCCCTTTAACTCTTAACAATCATAACATAACTAGTTAATTAAGAAAAACTCCCCTCCTCGTGACTCCCATCATCACATTCACATTTGACCATTTATCTCATTGATATTTGAAATTATTTTCAATAAATATATTCCTCATATATCCAAAGAAAACATGTTGTACAAAACCTCTGAAGTCAATTGTCATCAAAATAAATAAAATAAAACTCAAAAACCATATTTTCCACTCTGAGATGCAATCTTTCCTTGATTGTTATTGTCACCTTTTGATTTCTCTGAAATTGCCTTTGGTTGTGCTGATCCTTTAGGCCTAATATCGATGATCACATGAGAACAACGGTCCCTCAAATGCATCTAGGAAGACATGGATTTATCAGAGCCATTGGAGGGTGAGGAAGGGGCAACAGTGGATTTTCCTTTTTCAAGGGCATGGTGAACCTCAGTTTTCAACCTTTTTCTAGCATGAGAGGACTAAGATGGTGAGTGGACAGATGCAACTTGGACAATTGGGTTAATAGGAGGGGGAGTAGGTAAGGACAAATTGGGCCAGCCACGATGTTGGGAGACTACCGGGTGGACAATATCTTTCCATCTTTCATTTTTCGAGAACCTTGGTTTGTGATGCAGGAGCATCGCTCCAAGCCAGCTATGTGCCATCCAGCCAGCACATCAAAGAGTGAATTCAATGGGAGGAGAGAGGCGCAACCCTCTCACTTTCAAATTTTGAATTTGAATTAATTATATTAAATGATTGTAAGGTCGAAGAGCCAAAGTTGTGCCTTTGAGAAGGTTGTAGTTAATGTTGCCTTAATGGATGATAGGTAGAAGGGGATCTAACTCCAATACAGATTAGATGGCCCATTCAATGTAATTGAATGTAATTGAATGGGAGTTAGTGAGATGGAGGGAAGAGATCAAAGATCCCCCTCATGTAAAATATCTTGGCATATTATTTTTGGTAGAGTCAGAAAAGTAGAGAGTTTGTAGAGTTAGTAGAGAGAGCCGAGACTCTATTGCAGTTCCATCTCAAACACATTGTAAATAGGCGTTTCATATTAATACAATCAAAGTAGTTTTTCTTGCATGTTATTATGTGTATGTTGATGAATGTCTTTATGTGTTGATGATATACTATATATGTATGTCAGTTTTCATTTGCAAGTTACAGACAAAAGTCGTTGTCTATTGGGTTGTTTGATTCTAGGTCTGGTTCTTTGTGGCTTCATGCAAGAGGTTGCATGACATAATACTGTGGGTTCTGTAAGCCAGTGCATAGAGTACACTTCTGAATTCTACAGAATTTGGACAGAGTTGTGCCAAGAGGGTGCACCAGAGGAAGTATTAGACCCAGGGAGAATCCTCTAGGTTGTTGAACACCTTGGAGGTAAGACTGTGCAAAGGAAGGTACAGAGAAAACAAAATCACTAAGGGTTCTGTGGAAGCTCTACCAAGAGGGCATTGAGCAAATGCAAAGAATGCATTGAGGAGAACTCTATTTTGAGTTCAGTAAGAAAACAGATTCACTAAGGATTTTGGATAACTCTACTTGGAGGGCATTGAGTTGGTGCAAGTTTGCACAGAAGGAACTCTTTCAGGTTCTGAGATATGAGAAGTGTCAAAGAGAAAGACACGCATAGGGTTACTGAACACCCTGTAGGCTCCGCAAGGAGTGCTTGAGAAGGAATTTGAAAAAATGGGAACTTCCATTCGTTCAAGGAGAGACAGGGACAGAGACACTTAGAGGTTCAAGCAGGAAAAGCTCAGGATGGATAGCACATTTGTGTGCAGGGACCCTGCAAGGAGTGTAGAGGTCGAGAAACCCTTTGAGGTTTCAGAGTGAACAAAGAATAGGAGGGACAACATTTTCCAGAATGAAGGTGAGACCCCAGGTCACAGTGTTCACAGAGGAAGCAAAGGTTGAGGCCTTTGAAACTTTGACAAATATTCCAAGGGAAAGGAAGAAGGGCATGCTCAAGGAGGAGCTACAGCTACTGTCAGATCTTGTGCGAAGAACCAATAGTCATCGGATCTAGAAGAAGGCACACATATTTTAACCTCTAGGAGGTCGTAAAGCAGTTGAAATGGACAGCGGAGACACTTTGTGGAGAAGTGCCAAAATCTCGAGAGCCATAGGATCGCACCAAGTTGTGAGGGATTTAATCCCTTAGAAGAACCCCTGGAGAGGAGTCGTATGGACAGTAGAGACACTTTGTGGAGAAGTGAAGAAATCCAGTGGACCATTGGATCTCGTAGATATGTGAGGGGGTTAAGACTGAAAGTCTTTTAGCGTTCAAAATCTCAGGAGGAGTAGCGACCATTGGATGATAAGCATTAGGAGTTGTTGATCTCGCACTCAATTTTTTCTATTTCGGAGTTCTGGGTTTGGAGCAGCAAGTGATTTTGGAGTCGTTGCATCGTGAACTCTTGGTTCATAAAATCCTGAAATCCCAAAATAATCTAGGCCGTCGGATCCGGATCAACGAGGTTCGTTGATATCGCATGTGAATTTTTCTATTTTGGAGTTTGGGTTTGGAGCAGCAAGTGATTTTGGAGTCGCTGCATCATGAACTCCCGGTTCGTGAAATCCCGAAATCCTGAAAGAATCTAGACCATCAGATATGGATCAATGAGGTTCATTGATCTCACATGTTAATTTTGATATTTCAGAGTTCAGGGTTTGGAGCAGCAAGTGATTTTGGAGTCGCTGCATCGTAAACTCCCGGTTCACGAAATCCTGAAATTCCGAAATCCAAAAGAATATAGACTATCAGATCCAGATCAACGAGGTTCATTGATATCGCATGTGAATTCACACATTGGAGTTCAGGGTTTGGGGTCAGTGAAATCTCAAAATGATCCGAGCCATTGGACTGAAGTAGGCTCACAGCCGTTGATCCCGTAAAAGGAGAAATTTTGGAATTTCGGCATTTCAGAATTCTGGGAATCATAAGGGAAGAGGAACAATTATTGGTTGTTTGCTCGAAAGTCTTGAAAAGTCATAACTAGTGAGAAACAGGTGGCGTGTAATCGTCACATTGAAGGAGTCAACCTTCGTTGACATTTATGGTTTTTGGGGTTGAAGAGTCAAGGAACTTACATCAGGATTCGCGAAGTCGCGAAACCCGAAATTCCTTTTCGGTAAAGGTTACGATCATATTTGTTGGTCAAGTGGTTAGAGTTAGTGCATGGTGTTTGATCATGTAGGAATAACTTATAAGGACCTATGGATACACCCTTGTGAGTGTGAGATATTTCTTGCATGAAAAATTGAAGAGTCAATCCGACACAGAGGAGAATTTAGAATGATCTTGTGCAGATCTTGGCCTGAGGGTTAGGGGTCTACATCAAAGTGGTATCAGAGCCACTTTCTGTCTGTAGACTGCAGGAAGAAGGGGGAAGAGTAGATAAAGAAAATAATTCGATACACACCATCAAGTGGTATCAGAGCATGAATTCGTCTGTATATTTCAGGTGAAGAGGATTGAAGATATTGTTGCAGGACACAGCAACAAATAGATAGTTAGGTGGATTGTAGGAAATGATAGAAATGCTCTCAGTTGTAGAGTAAAAGAAACAATTTTTCCAAGAGGAAAGATAGGAATAGGAAGATGGCTATTGAATTCCATGGACATGGTGGGAAGAAGAACCATCGGCAACAAAGAAAAGATGAGATGGATAAAGAGCTCGTTGAAGTAAGAGCGAGGAAGGAGGAGCTTGCACTGCGGGTGCAACAGAATGAAAAATTGCGATGGGTATATGAATGGACCATGAAAATGAAAGTAAAGTGACCAGTCAAGGAATTGTTGGCCAAAAGACAATGAAGGCTATTGAAAATATGGCTGAGGTGTGCTGAAAGCCTCATAGACATAGAGAAAGTCGTTCGTGTGTGTGAAGCAGAAGCTAGGAGAAATATCAGTGATGATGAGGAGAAGAGATCACTGGAAGATTTCATGAACTACCAGGAAGGTAGTGAAGAAAGTTCAAATTGTTAAATGGGCAATGTGATGGGATCATTAGAGGATCTCATAGACTGCCAAGTGGGCAGCAAAAAATTCCCAATTTTCCAGGTGGGCAGGGAGAAGGAGATGAGACTATTTGAAAGTCTCGAGAGCTCAGAAATGAGTTCATGTCAACAAGAAGTGATGATGGAGATGGGATCGATTGATCTCATAGACTACCAGGTGGGCAAGGTAGAAATCCCATATTTCCAAGTGGGCAAGGGAGAGCAGATGAGACTGTTTGAAAGTCTCATGAACTCAGGGATGAGTTTGGATCAGCGAGAGGAGCTTATAGAGAAGGATCAGACACACTTTCTGATCATTAGGGGAATTGAAGTATTCTTGCCACATAGCCCAGGAGAGACCAAAGCCTGTGTTGTAGATACAACAGTAACAGTAGAAGGATAACCAATTGTGACTAATAGGGAGAAAGAAGAACCAGAGGAGACATCAAAATCTGCCCCAATAGAAGAAGGACATGGGGATAAGATACTCACTCCATGGGAGAAGGAGATAGAAATGATGGAGGATTGGTTAAGCCATCCAAAGCTAGTAGATGACTACCATGAGTAGACAGTCATGTAGATGTTAGAATATGAGAATTCTGAGGAATCGCTCAGAAATTTTAGCCAGGGAGCTGAATAGATGATAACTACAATGTCGAGGTATGCAATAGAAGATGAAGGAAAATTCCAGTATGAGGAGCAGTTGGAGGAAGCTGGAGATATGCCAGTAGGAGAGTTGACATTTAAGTTGTCAGAAGAGGAAGCTGAGAAGAGACTTAGTGATGAAACTGCAAAAGAGGAGTCTGCAGTAGAGTGGTCAGTTGGTGCCACAGAAGAGGAAAACAACATGGGGGATCATGATGACCTACCCACCGATAAGGAGGAAGTGCAGCTGAGGATACTGCATAAAGGGAGCCATCCACTGCAGTAGCTGGATGAGATAATTGAGGAGATCAGAAGGATGATGTTGATGATCAAATCAACATAAGTGGTCAGCAAAGGGAAGCTGAACAACAAGGGACCTGCCATAGCAGTAGGGCAACAGAAGATGCAGCAGCAGCAGCGAAGCGATGGAGCGGATGGACAACTCCAAAGAACTGTTTGGGATCCAGGTGGATTTCAATAGCGGTGCTGGGAAGCTCATGATAAGGAGCTTGTGAATTTTACATAGCAGAGGAGTATGATGTAGGAGCATCGCTCCAAGCCAGCTACATGCCAACCTACTAACACATCAAAGCGTGCATTCAATGGGAGGAGAGAGGTGCAACCCTCTCACTTTCAAATTTTGAATTTGAATTAATTGTATTAAATGATTGTAAGGCCGAAGAGCCAAAGCCGAGCCTTTGAGCAGGCTGTAGTTAATGTCATCTTAATGGACGATAGGTAGAAGGGGATCTAACTCCAATACGGATTAGATGGCCCATTCAATGTAATTGAATGTAATTAATGAGAGTTGGTGAGATGGAGGGAAGAGCTCAAAGAGCCCCCTCATGTAAAAGATATTTCCATATTATTTTTGGTAGATTCAGAAAAGTAGAGAGTCTATAGAGTCAGTAGAGAGAAGAGAGAGCTGAGAATCTGTTGCAGTCCGAGCTCAAACACATTGTAAAGAGGCATTTCATATTAATACAATCAGAGCAGTTTTTCCTACATGTTATTCTATGTATGTTGATGAATGTCTTTATGTGTTGATGATATACTGTAGATGTATGTTAGTTTGTATTTGCAGGTTACAGACAAAATTCATTGTCTATTGGGTTATTTGATTCCAGGTCTGGTTCTTTGTGGATTCATGCAAGAGGTTGCATGACAGAACACTGCGAGTTCTGTAAGCCAATGCTTAAAGTGAACTTTTGAATTATATGGATTTTGGACAGAGTTGTGACAAGAGGGTGCATCAGAGGAAGTATTAGACCCAGGGAGACGCCTCCAGGTTGCTTAACACCTTGGAGGTAACACTGTGCAAAGAAAGGCATAGAGAAAACATAATCTTTGAGGGTTCTCTGGAAGTTCTTCAAGAGGGAATTGAGCAAATGCACAGGATGCATTGAGGACAACTCTATTTTGAGTTAAGTAAGAAGACATAGTCACTGAGGATTCCAGAGAACTCTTCCAAGAGGGCATTGAGTCAGTGCAAGTGTGCACAGAAGGAACTCTTTCGAGTTATGAGATAGGAGAAGTTTCAAGGCGAAAGACACTCACAGGGTTACTAAACACCCTGTAGGCTGAGCAAGGAGTGCTTGAGAAGGAATTTTTAGAAGAGGGAACTTCCATCCCTTCAAGGAGAGAGAGGGATAGAGACACTTAGAGGTTTGAACAAGAAAACCTTAGGATGGATATCACAGTTGTGTGCAGGGACCCTGCAAGAAGTGCAGAGGTCGAGAAACCCTTTAAGGTTTTAGAGTGAACGAAGCTCAGGAGGGACAACGTTTTCCAGAACGCAGGCAAGACCCCAGGTCACAGTGTTCATAGAGGAAGCAAAGTTTGAGGCCTTTGAAACTTTGACAAATCTTCCAAGGGAAAGGAAGAAGGGCATGCTCAAGGAGGAGCTACAGCTACCATTAGATCTTGTGTGAAGAACCGATAGTCATCGGATCTAGAGGAAGTCGCACAGATTTTAACCTTTAGGAGGTCATGCAAGAAAGAAGATAAAACAGACGATGGAGACACTTCATGGAGAGGTGCCGAAATCCCGAGAGCCATAGGATCACACCAAGTTGTGAGGGGTTTAAGCCCTTAGAAGCACCCCAAGAGAGGAGTCGTATGGATGGTAGAGACACTTTGTGGAGAAGTGCTAAAATCCTGTGGATCATTGGATCTCGTAGATCTGTGAGGGGGTTAATACTGAGAGTCTTTTAGCATTCAGAACCTCAGGAGGAGTAGTGACCATTGGATGAGAAGCATCAGGAGCCATTGATCTCGCTCTCGAGTTTCGCTATTTTAGAGTTTGGGGTTTGGAGCAGCAAGTTCTTTTGGAGTTACTGCACTGTGAACTCCCGGTTCGCAAAATCCTAAAATCCTGAAAGAATCCAGATCCTGAGATCTGGATAAATGAGGTTCATTGATCTCGCATGTGAATTTATCTATTTCAGAGTTCAGGGTTTGCAGCAGCAAGTGATTTTGGAGTTGTTGCATGGTGAACTCCCGGTTCACGAAATCCCAAAATCCCAAAAGAATCTAGACCATCAGATCCATATCAACGAGGTTTGTTGGTCTCGCATGTGAATTTTTCTATTTCGAAGTTCGGGGTTTGGAGTAGAAAGTGATTTTGGAGTCACTGCATCATGAACTCCCGGTTCGTGAAATCCCAAAATCCTGAAATCCAGAAAGAATATAGACCGTCAGATCTGAGTCAAAGAGGTTTGTTGATCTCCCATTTGAATTCACACATCGGAGTTTGGGGTTTGGGGTTGGTGAAATATTGAAAAGATCTGAGCCATTGGATCGAAGTAGGCTCACAGTCGTTGATCCTGTAAAAGGAGAAATTTTAGAATTTTGGCATTTCAAAATTCGGGGAATCATAAGGGAACAAGAATTATTCTTGGTTGTTCACTCGAAAGTCCCCAAAAGTAGGAACTAGTGGGAAATAGGTGGCGTGTACTCATCACATTGAAGGAATCAAACTTCATTGACATTTTAGGTTTTTGGGGTTGAAGAGTCAAGGAACTTACATCAGGATTCGCGAAGTCTCGAAACCCAAAATTATTTTTCGGTAAAGGTTACGATCATATTTGTTGGTCAAGTGGTTAGAGTTAGCACCTGGTGTTTGATCACGTAGGCATAACTTATAATGACCTGTGGATACACCCTTGTGAGTGTGAGATATTTCCTGCAGGAAAAATCAAAGAGTCAATCCTACTGAGAGGAGAATTTAGAATGATCCTGCGCAGATCTTGGCCCGAGGGTCAGGGGTCTACATCAAAGTGGTATCAGATCCACTTTCTATCTATAGACTATAGGCAGAGGGAGGTAGAGTAGATAAAGAAAATACTCTGATACACACCATAAAGTGGTATCAAAGCAGGACTTCGTCTGTATATTTCAGGTGAAGAGGATTGAAGAGATTGTTGCAGGCTGCAGCAGCAAATAGACAGTTAGGTGGACTATAGGAAATGATAGAAATGCTCATAGTTGTAGAGTAACAACAACAAGTTTGCCAGAAGGGAAGATAGGAACAGGAATATGGCTACTGAAGGCCATGGACGTGGTGGAAAGAAGAAACATCAACAACAGAGATAAGATGAGATGGATAAATAGCTCACTGAAGTAAGAGTGAGGATGGACGATCTTGGACTATGGGTGCAACAAAATGAAAAATCGCAATGGGTATATGAATGGCCCATGAAAACGAATGTAAAGAGACTAGTCAAGGAATTTTTGGCCAAAAGACAACAAAGGTTGTTGAAAATATGATTGAGGTATGTTGAAATACTTAGAGACATAGAGGAAGTGGTTCGTGTGTGTGAACTAGAAGCTGGGATAAATCTCAGTGATGATGAGGAGAAGAGATCACTGGAAGATCACGTGAACTACCAGGAAGGCAGTGAAAAAAGTTCAGATTGTCAAATGGGCAATGTGATGGGATCGTTGGAGGATCTCATAGACTGCCAAGTGGGTAGCAAAAAATTCCCAATTTTCCAGGTGGGCAGGGAGAAGGAGATGAGACTATCTGAAAGTCTCGGGATCTCATAAGTGAGTTCATGTCAGCAAGGAGTGTTGATGGAGATGGGATCGATCGATCTCATGGACTGCTAGGTGGGAAGGGCATAAATTCCATATTGCCAAGTGGGCAAGTGAGAGCATATGAGACTGTTTGGAAGTATCATGAACTCAGGGATGAGTTCAGATCAGTGAGAGGAGTTGATAGAGAAGGATCAGACACACTTTCTGATCATTGGGAGAATTGAAGTATTCCTGCCACATAGCCCAGGAGAGACCAAAGACTATATTGTAGATACAAAAGCATCAGGAGAAGGACAACCAGTTTTGACTATCAGGGAGAAAGAAGAACCAAAGAAGACATCAAAATCTACCCTAGTAGAAGAAGGACATGGGGATAATATACTCACTCCATGGGAGAAGGAGCTAGAAATGTTGGAGGATTGGTTAAGCCATCCAGAGCCAGTAGATGACTGCCATGAGTAGACAGTCATGCAGATGTTAGCAGAGGATCATTCCAAGGAATCGCTCAGAAATTTTAGCTAGGGAGTTGAATAGATGATAACTGCAATGTCGAGGTATGTAGCAGAAGATGAAGGAAAATTCCAATCTGAGGAGCAGTTGGAGGAATCTAGAGATATGGCAGTAGGAGAGATGACAGTCAATCTGTCAATAGAGGAAGCTAAGAAGAGGCTTAGTGATGAAACTGTAGAAGAGGAGTATACAACAAAGGGTCCAGTTAGTGCCACAGAAGAGGAGAACAACATGGGGGATCATGATGACCTAGCCACCGATAAGGAGGAAGTGTAGTTGAGGAGACTGCATAAAGGGAGCCAGCCACTGCACTAGCTAGATGAGATAATTGAGGAGATTAGAAGGTTGATTTTGATGATAAGATCAGCAAAAGCGGTCAACAAAGGAAAGTTGAACAACAAGGGACCTACCATAGTAGCAGAGTAGTAGAAGATGCAACAACAACAACGAAGCGATGGAGCAGATGGACAGCTCCAAAGAACTGTTTGGGAGCCAGGTGGATTTCAAAAATGATGATGGGAAGCTCATGAGTAGGAGCTCATGAATTTTTCATAGTAGTGGAGTATGATGCAAGAGAATCACTCCAAGCCAGCTATGCGCCAACCAGTTAGCACATCAAAGTGCACATTCAATATGAGGAGAGAGGCGCAACCCTCTCACTTTCAAATTTTGAATTTGAATTAACTGTATTAAATGATTGTAAGGTCAAAGAGACAAAGTCGTTCCTTTGAGCAGGTTGTAGTTAATGTCACCTTAATGTATGATAGGTAGAAGGGGATCTAACTCCAATATGGATTAGATGGCCCATTCAATGCAATTGAATGTAATTAATGAGAGTTGGTTAGATGGAGGGAAGAGCTCAAAGAGCCCCCTCATGTAAAAGATCTTGGCATCTTATTTTTCTTAGAGTCAGAAAAGTAGAGAGTCTATAGAGTCAGTAGAGAGAAGAGAGAGTCGAGACTCTGTTGCAGTCCAAGCTTGAACACATTGTAAAGAGGCATTTCATATTAATACAATTAGAGTAGTTTTTCCTGCATGTTATTCTATGTATGTTGGTGAATGTATTTATGTGTTGATGATATATTGTAGATGTATGCTAGTTTGCATTTGCAAGTTACATACATAAGTCATTGTATGTTGGGTTCTTTGATTCTAGGTCTGGTTCTTTGTGGCTTCATGCAAGAAGTTGCATGACAGAACACTGTGGGTTCTGTAAGCTAGTGCATAGAGTGCACTTCTGAATTCTATGAAATTTGGACAAAGTTGTGCTAAGAGGGTGCACCAGAGGAAGTATTAGACCCAGAGAGAAGCCTCTAGGTTGTTGAACACCTTGGAGGTAAGACTGTGCAGAGGAAGGCATAGAGAAAACATACTCATTGAGGGTTTTGTGGAAGATCTACTAAGAGGGCATTGAGAAAATGCACAAGATGCATTGAGGACATCTCTATTTTGAGTTTAGTAAGAAGATAGAGTCACTGAGGATTCTGGAGAACTCTATCAGGAGGGCATTGATTTGGTGCAAGTGTGCACAGAAGGAACTCTTTCAATTTTTGAGATAGGAGAAGTTTCAAGGAGAAAGAAACTCACAGGGTTACTGAACACTCTGTAGGCTCGGAAAGGAGTGCTTGTGAAGGAAGTTGGAGAAGAGGGAACTTCCATCCCTTCAAGGAGAGAGAGGGACAAAGACACTTAGAGGCTCAAGAAGTAAAACCTCAGGATGGATAGCACAGTTGGGTGCAGGGACCCTATAAGGAGTGAAGAGGTCGAGAAACCCTTTGAGGTTTCAAAGTCAATGAAGCCAAGGAGGGACAACATTTTCCAGAATGTAGGCGACCCCAGGTCATAGTTTTGGCAGAGGAAGCAAAGGTTGAGGGCTTTGAAACTTTGAAAAATATTCCAAGTGAAAGGAAGAAGGGCATGCTCAAGGAGGAGCTACAACTACCATCAGATCTTGTGCGAAGAACTGATAGTCATCAGATCCAGAGGAATGCAGACAAATTTTAACCTCTGGGAGGTCGTGTAGGAAAGAAGATGAAACAAACGGTAGAGAAACTTCATGGAGAAGTGATGAAATCTCGAGAGCCATAGGATAGCACCAACTTGCGAGGGTTTTAATCCCTTAGAAGCACCCCAGGAGAGGAGTCGTATGGATGGTAGAGACACTTCATGGAGAAGTGCCGAAATCCCATGGACTGTTGGATCTCATAGATCTGTGAGGGGGTTAAGACTAAGCATATTTTAGCATTCAGAACCTCAGGAGGAGTAGTGACCATTGGATGAGAAGCATCAAGAGTTGTTGATATGACGCTCGAGTTTCGCTATTTCAGATTTTGGGGTTTGGAGAAGAAAATGATTTTGGAGTCACTGCATCATGAACTCCCGGTTCGTGAAATCCCAAAATCCTGAAAGAATCCATACCTTCAGATCTGGATCAACAAGGTTCTTTGATCTCGCATGTGAATTTCACCATTTCAGAGTTCAGGGTTTGGAGAAGAAAATGATTTTGGATTCGCTGCATCGTGAACTCCTGGTTCAGAAAATCTTGAAAGAATCCAGACCATCAGATCCAGATCAACGAGGTTCGTTTATCTCGCATGTGAATTTCACAAGATCTTGAGTTTCCATTTAAACACAAAAACAACAATCACCATTTTAACTCATACTACTTGGAATATAGATACCATTCAACAAAACACAAAGTATTTTTGTTACTGTACATGTCCAACTACTCTAAATCTAAACATCCACAATGTTGGACTATCAATCAATATAATGAGATATCAACATTAGGCCTGATCTCATCTCATAAATTGATCAAATTTGCAACGAAACCATATTGTTTAAGAACCCGTGACCATGACTGATGGTGCTATCAAATAATATCCATAGCATATATAGTGGATGGCCATGCCATAATTACCATGATTGTAATGCTTCCATTGTCAATTTAAAACACATAGTCACAACAACCATCAACTCAACATAACATGTTGTAGGAAGGATACACATACCCATGCATCACACACGAAATAATTGTTGTGATTTAATCAATTAAAACTAATGTTTGGTTAAAAAATCAATAATCACCATGTAGAAGACAATGACTGTGTATTCGAGCTCATTTCTCCAATAAACCAATTAACAATGTTGAACTTATCAATTAGACTATTATAATAACCAATCACAGTGACTAAATACCAATGACCACAACCCTTGTCAGGATAATCAATAGAGACAGGCGAAAAATAGAACACTATTGATGATGCACGACTAACTCATAACCATCAACCATGTATCCAACAAGACATAACGGGTTCCTCTTATAAAAAATAGGGCTTTGAGTAATCAAGGATTCTCCTTGTGGACCAACACAAGGAGATTGGAGTCGAACCCCACCATTAGGTGAGAAATTCTAAAGACAATGGTGCACACACAGGGTATACCACCACTAACTTGCAGAAAGGGTGACAACTCCCATGATAGGACAGACTATGAACAGAGGAGCAAGGCTTCACTTCAGTCCTGTAACGACACTTAGAACATGGAGGGTATAACCCTTGTGATTTTCCCAATGAAATGAATAATCTTGGGATAACATAGATCTGAGAAAAAGAAATTAACCTTAAGCAAGCCCATTGGCATAATCACTATCATAACCCCCTATACAAACACTAGAAACATGAATGAACCCATACTTAATTGAATGATATGAAGTGAAAAAAAGTGTTTCAAACCTGACAAACCCCATAACATCAAACGACTGAGTATGGTGATAAGAAAGAGTGGAGACAACCATCCAATCTGGATCGAATGGAAGCCCTTCAACCAAGGCCAATAAGTATGACAGATATCCTTCATGGTTTCTAAACTTGGAATGATCAATGAAACTGTAAATTTGAAGACTATTGCAATGAAACCACACCAACCATTCATTCCAGAAAAATATCACAAATTTACATAGTTGTCAGACTTAAGGAAATCACAGACCCATACATCACCGAGCCAATTTATATTTCATAACCTCGAGAAAACTGGTCCAAGTTGCAGGAAAATAAGAGAAATGGGAATACGAAGAAGGAAACTGGGAAGGGGTGTGACTTCCACAAAATATCTTAGCACAACACCGATGAATGTTGCTTGAAACAGTCGTTGGTAGTTGATCTCAAAGAAATAGAACTGAGCTTGGAATCAAACTTCAATTTAGACAATAATAAAAGGAGATAGATAATTGATGCATAACCCACTGCTAATTTTGTGACTGAAACAATCCAACTAGAAGAACCAGAGGATCGTAAGGAGGGGGAGAACATTTTCCACTCACAGATGTGGGTGAAGGGGACCCTGCTACATTTTAATTTTTATGGTGGAAGCCAGAAGAAACTCAACTCAACAGAGGTCATCAAGAAGTTGGATTTGTTGACGAAACCAAACCCACAATCATACAACATCGAATGGATTCGTCAGGGATGAGATCGTCGTGTCAGTTGGTAGTGTCACCTGTCATATGGCATCGAGCCCTTCAAGGATGAGGTATTGTGTGATTTTTTTCCCACTGGAAGTTTGTGATGTTATGTTGGTCCAACCATATATATGTAGGCTTCATTATGTTTATGATTCTCAACCCCATAGCATCATTGTTACCGTGCGGGGTCAGCCCTATAGGATACCAGATGTAGTTCTGACTATTGTCCTGAAAAAATAGTGTCGCAAAGTATTCTCTCATACCATAATGCTTAACCTCTTCACAATATGGTTATAAGAGAGGGACATTTTAA
>JASDQU010587902.1:17447-32212 GCA_032191745.1 Picea mariana | reverse complement strand
TGCAAAACTTAGGGTTTAACTACCCAAAGTCCCACAATATCTAATTGAGGTTGAGGTCACCTGATGGAGGAGGGTATGGTGGGTTTATCAACTTCTTTTATGAAATATTCAATGTGGAGGTACTTTTGCAAGCTAATAGGGCCAATGTTCGTTCCAACATTTATGCATCACAATATATAGAGTCTTTTCCATCATCTTCCTCCTTGATCAAGGCTATTCACAGACTCGATAATGGAATTATGTTAAAGGAGAACCAAGTCTTCCAAAATATGAGGTGTAGGTCTATCAATCCACCGAAAGAGTTTTATAAACATAGATGATTTTAGGGGATAAATTTCGCCAATGGGCTAATTTTCGTGGCTTTTGCCCAAAAAAGATTCGCTAATTTCCATTTTTTCTAAAAACGATTTTCCCAAATTCCATAGAATAAAATTATTTTACCTTGAAAATCACCAAAATTTTATAGAAACTATATAGAATGCTTAGAAATTTGAATACTTTCACAAAACTATCGCGGAACATTTTACATTTTTCATATTAAGGACTAGTAATATTAGTCCATGTTTCTACGTTTTGATATAAATTTTCATCCTTAAATTTATCCATGTTTAGAAACTAGACTTGATGCTCCAATACAAATTCGATATAGTTAGGGATAGAAATTTGCATTATTCTTCACCTCAATCTGAAGAATCAAGGAAACAAAAGGATAAGGTGAAGTCTCGAAATTGAGGTCGCAATCAGAAGTGCATAAAACAAAGAATTCAAAGAGTAAAATTGGTATTAGGGGAAGATGTAAAGATGCACCAAGTATTTGAGTTAGCTAATCAAGCCTTAACAGGTAGGTTATTTGAGCATAAGGCGTCAAAGGCCTTTGTAAAGGGGTGTATGGAAATGGAGTGGGAACCAATCATAGGTTATGTTCTACTCTTTCATGTGTTGGTTTGGGGTTGGTTGGTTTTTATTTTTAAGAAGGAGAGGGATGAACATAAAATTTTGAGCACAAGAGGGAGATGGGGGAACGTGGAACTACTACTCAAAATGTGGAGTCATTTCTTTGACCCTAGGCTTGAAAATCACTAGTTCAAGCAATTTGTTTCAAACTCGCCATTCTCCAATTGTAATTTTGGTTTGAAGATGTTTTAGGGGTATTGGGAATTCAATTAGTTCCTATGTAGAGGTGAATTATAGTTTCAAAACCTCTAATATATACTATATTTCCTAGATTTGGTTGAAGCAGATCTTAGAGAGGGCCATGAGAGGGCGTCGTATCTGAAATGGTGATTGATCTCAAGGCCGAAGGGTAGAAAACATTTCCAAGTATTGAGTAAGGTGCCATGCTTATGGCCTTGTGGTTTTGGATTGTTCTTTGAAATTGACTAAGAAAGTATGGAGGAAGAAGTAGGTATAAAAATCCTTGAATCAAAGTGGAGGGAACCTAGACTTAGAATTTCATGTTTCGAAGATCATGGGAAAGGAAGGTGAAGGAAGCTCAAAGGAAACTTCCCCTTTTCCTATAGAGAAGAGGGTTTTGGTCAAAGAAGGGGAAGAAGTGCTTATTTCTAAGGAATCTTATGTTGAGGTTATGCCTAAGGATATTGAGCAGATGGTACTAGGCCCTGAAGGACCGCCAAAGGACATGGTTACATTCCCTCCATTCATGGATCCAAGATCTTTGGTAAGTGTATTTCAATTCCTCCTAGTATTGTCTTTCTTATATATTGGATGAATTATATGGGGAGTGAACTAAGTTCAAATATAACCAATCTAGCAACTCTTTCCCCTTTATCTCTAAAATTTGGGAGTTTTGGTAATATGGAAGGTCTTTTCTTTAGACCTATTGTAAGGGATGTAGTAGGTAAGGATTATGAAAATATTGATCTTGTTAGGATCTCTCAAGGAAACTAGAGTGTTTGCAATGTTTATAGGCATGTGTTTTGTGAATATCCACACAACTCTATTGCATTCTCAAGATATTCTCATAGAACTAAGAAATTAAGGGTTGGAAGGGTAGAGTCTGAGAATCAAGGTGGAATTAGTTTGGATGAATCAAAAGGGTGAGTAAATGGGGGGAGGGGTTTAAGGTCTCATATGTCGTTACCTCAAAGAAAGTTAAAGAAGGAAATACACTAGGGAAAATAAAAAACATCCATGAGGCTCTTGGAGTTCATGTCTTGGAGGAGGGTTTATCATAATTATTATGATTTTTAGTGTGAGAAGGTTATGTAGACCTAAAAAACATTTTCCCCGTGATGGATTATCAAATTCCATCAGCTTGATGTGATATTATTATAGGAGACGATAGGGGATGGGGACAATATTGGTGGGGAGATTTCAAAATTATTGGAGGATTGAGATTTCATTTCAATCAACTTTGTAGGTAGGTAAAGGGGCTTGATTATAGGGTGGAAGAAACATACTATGAGGCTAAATGGATATTTTTTTCTTGATTCAAGATTTGGATAAATATTCATCTCCTTGAAGCTTGGGGACGAGGTTTTTGTGATGAAAATTTATCAACCTTATGAAAATATGGTGGATTTCTGCAAGAGCCTTGTTTATAGTGATGCTTTGAGAAGACACAATCTTATTTTAGGAGGTGATTTAAAGTTTACCCTTAGTACCATTCAAATTTGGGGAAGTGTTGCAAGGGTAGATCCTCTGGAAAAAAACTTTGTCAAAAACTTAGAAGCAATTGATTGGATTGATATTTATCCCATCAAGATTTCTCTAACATGGATGAATTTAATAAGACCAAGTTGGTAAAAGGATTAACTGCTTTCTTATCTCAGAAGCTTTGGTTCATGAAAAATCCAATATTAGGTCATGGATTAATTTTGGAGGGGACTCAAATAATATGTTTGTGCTCTTTCAAATTGCAAAGGAGTATTTTAAGTCCCCAAGCCCTTTTGAATTTATTTCTTCTTGGCTAGAGAATGGGGGTTTTGTAATTCTAGTAAAAAAGGAGAGGAAATATTATGGTGTGTCTAAAATAGAATCAACAAGTATTCAACTTGCTCAAAACATCAAATTTGTCAAGAAGGTGGTGTCTTCTTGGAATCATAAGAAAAGGTTCAAGGGTGAAAATGATATGGTTTCTATAAATTTGAAAGTGTTGAATATTATGGCCAGGATACTGAAGAAGGAATCAACAAGTCCTTAAAACAAATCCTAAAGGCGTTAGAGAAAAATAAGACGAAGCTTCTTGCATGTTAAGAGGAAATATGGAAAATGAAAAGAAGATCTTTATGGCTCTCTAAAAGAGATGATAACACAAAAGTTTTTTCATAATTTGTAAATTACAGGAAGAATAAAAATACTATCTAGGAAATCAATAGGAATGATGGATCTAAGGATATTTTCTTTAAATACATTGCTAAGTTAGGAGTGGAGCAATTTGTTCATATTCTTAAAGAGGATGCTAGGGTTAATATTGTTGAGATTGTGAAGATGACATCCTCTTTCCTAGTTTCATTGATGAGCTAGGGAATGAGGGACTTATGGAGGAAATTTCAAAATAAGAATTGTAGTTGGTCCTTCATATATTTCAAAAGGAAAAGAGCCATGGGCTTGACGAATGGACAATGTAGTTTTTCCTAGGGTTTTATAAATTGATAGAAGAATACTTTTTAAGGGTGGTAGGGGAATTAAGGATCACTAGAAAAATGATGGACCTTCAACTCCACTTGTATATCCCTTAACCATAAAAATGAAAATATTGATGTTGTTGATGAATTTAGGCCCATCTCTCTATGAAAATACATATATAAAATCGATATTTCATCATTATTCAATCATGATTGTTTGTTTCTAAAAAAAACATCACATTACATCACTATACCAACTAGTCATGGATAAGCATTGATCATAGCCATAAATCAATATATTATATATCCTTTAATCACAAAAGATAAGCACTATGCCAATTGATAATGATAATGCATAGATTATAATCATAAAGTGATACATTACTTATACCTCCTAGTCAAATGGAATAACAAGCCACATGCAAGTAACATTAATCACTTAAAGTTCTTGTATTCAAGATAACAACATATAGTAGTCAAAATGTTAAGCAACCATATATAATAATCCCATGAGATTAAGATTATATCCAACACATAGTTTTAGTATCCACAAAAATGATAATTTCCACAAGAAAAGTAAGAACTCAAGATGCATGAATTAGAAAGGATATCCACCATTTATATTAAGGGAAAATAAACAAGCAAAATGCACCAAAAAGGGGCATTACATATTTTTAGCATTAAACTCGTTCTTACCCTTCTACCATTCTTTTTGCTCAATCTTGATGACATGAAAGTAAGTATATCCCAATGAATATATGCCCAAACATTATTTTTTCTATTTATATGTGTTTTTGTATGATGTTGTAGTATTTTAGAACTATGAATGGAACTGTTATCACTCCAAGAAACTCTTTGGGGTTGTAGGCCAAAGATTCTTGGTAACTCAAGAATATGGTAAATTTGGTATGCTTGGATCAATGGGGTAACTCAATGGCTAATGAGAAGAACAACTTATCATGCATTCGAATAAGACAATGCTTTTAGAAATCAATGATCAAACAAAGTAATTGAAATAGGGTATGAAGAACACTAGTCTAGATAACCAAGTACAACAGTGTGTAGGGTCATACAAGATAGTAAGAATTTATTTAATTCAAGTTCATGAGCTTAATAAGAAGATAACAGTTCTTAGAAGCTGAGCTAAACTGAAATAAAGTAAAGAATAATGAAGTACATGAATAAATCTGACATTGACAGCAAAAGAAGACTGTGATTCTATTATCAAGATAAGAGTCTTAGTACAAGAGAAAAATGTATCCAGGATTGAACCCTTAGAGGAATCCTTAGTTCCTCTCATATCTTCAGCTTTATAGCTTTACAATAAAAGTTCAGATCCTAGAAGAATAGATCAGATATGCTAAAGATAGAAAATCAAAACAATTTTACAAAAAGAGAGGAAGAGATCCTCAAAATGAGTTCAATTCCTCATTCTATGGTCTTCAGATCATGTAGAACCTCTTTGTTGTGTAGATAAGCCTTCCAACGCTGTTTGATATCTCTTGAGGAAGATGAAATTCGAATTTGCCAAGTTTGGAAACAAACCCTAATTCATTGCCCCCAAAATAGGTGCCAAATCAACTTGAACATCTCCTCTAACTCCTTTGCATCAAAATTCGATCTTAGATTGGACATTATAATTCAATATCTATCTTTAGGAAGAGTTTTCAAGAGATTTGGATAAGTAAAAATTCGATCTGGGCAAAACTACTCTTTCTCTGGCCATCTCAGGTTTTACCAACTATTTTGCCTTAAGATTTGCTAGTTAGCTGGTGAAAGCTCTGCTTTTCATCAACTAACTGGTTATAATTTCACCTTTTATGCTTGTGAAAGTTCTATTTTATCTTTGAGAAGAAAATTATGCAGAGTGGCAATGATCCTGCATAGAGTGTTAGATTCTTCTATGTTTGCATTAACCAATACCCTCCTAACTGCTACCTTTCTAGCTCGTGATCTGTAATTTCTCATTTTAGAAATCCATGATAATATGGGGATAAATAAAAATGTCAGGATCTAGATCACGGATGGCAGCTTTCATCAATCCATGAGAATCTTCTGTAGAATAGGGGGTCAAAAATTTCAACCCTGGACAAGAACCATACCATGCAGCATAACACTACGAATGCTGAGTACCAACACCAGTTGCAGCTCCATTTGGTCCTCTAAAAACGATGGGAACAAAAATTTGACCTGTAGACATATAGTATGTCTTGGCTGTGGAATTTAGTATTTGATCAATGGAAAAATTGAAGGTCATGAACTCTACAATTGGTCGTAACCCATAATATGTTGCACCCACACCAATTCCAGTGAAACTTGCCTCAGTGATTGGGGTGTCTAGTACCTTGTCAGGTCCAAACTAAATATGGAAAAGGGTTTAGCATCTAAAACCTGATCAAGATATGACTTGGATGTGTTTATGTTACACTGAAATTGAAAGGATGAAGCCTTTGTTACTTCCTCCTCGAGCCTTCCAACAAAACTTGTGATCTCTTGCACTTTCATCATTCCAATATTGAAATTACATTCTGTAATCCATCCATCATATTTCCAGTGTGAAGCATGACTTGACACCTTCCTAGTCGCAGGCATAGAGTGCTTGATCTAACATTCTGGCAAAATTAAATCCCGGATATAAAGCTCTCATCCTGTAAATCAAGCTTCTGGAAAATATTTCCATTAGCTTGGCGCTTGGGTGATTTATCTGTTGGTTATGCGTTGGCTTGTGATAAGTGTTTGTTTCCTGTGTTTTTGATGTGTGGAAGAAAACCACTCGACCCCCAATATTGAACAGGTTCTTCCTTGTATCTTGGCAATTCTACTTCTGCCGATATATGTATGAGAAGGTCAAAGTATCCAGGATATACAAGTAGCGATTTTATTTTTTCTTTTCTGTCGTATGGCTTTGCAACGCCACAACCAATTAATCACAGCGGGTGAATAAAGTCATAGATAGCTAACTAAACCCTGAATCTTTCTTCAAAGCTGGAGATGAAACGTTGAAACATTTTGAACCTGGAGGTGCTTGGCAATTCGTTCTATTACTCAGAACAATAAATTTCAATATCTGTAATCTTGATTGGTAGCTAGACTCATGGCTTAATTCGTGGCTCACTTTTATAGCTTGGATTTGAGTGTCGATTAGTCATTCAAATAGTTGAATGCACTTGGAGTTGGTTATATCGACATATGGCATGACTTTGACTCAGTTTGGCTAGCATAAAATGGCTTGGCACATGTACCGGGTTTATGATGGTTAATGTGTAGTTTATGCTTGATATGTGGATATGGAGTTTGGTATAGTTTGGAGATGCTAGATTCGTAGGATTAGCATATAGTGGGTATTAAATAGTTTAAGATTAGAAATCTAAAACACCCACCACTTTTGATAAAACAAAACAAAAAGTATATTTTTTTATTTTATTTAAAAGATGTAAAGAGACATAAATCTTAGAATTTTAGGCTCTAATAACTGGCAATTTTGGAATGCAGGTCAGAAGGCATAGTTAAAGCAATCTTGGGCAAAACGATCATTAGAAACTTATCAAGGATTATTGGGAAATTGAGAGTATGATACTAGCCCAAAAACCTAGGGGAAATATAAATTAAGTAGTGAGTAATGAGGACTTTCATCAAAATACTAGTGCATTTTGATCGCTAACAGGAACCACATTGCAACCCACTATTAGCACCCAACGTTTTGGGTAGGTTGCATGCGCACACAGATCGATCATGCATGCACATTAGTTTTTCATGAAGACATTAGCACCTATGTGACAGATAGAATAAGGTGTGTGTGCCAATCAAAGTGACATATTGCACGATGGAGATCAAAAAGATATTGCATGCACACCGAGTCAGAAGAATATCTCTGGGAATATTCTTGAACAATGAACTTAGACAACACGATAGATCGTGGGGTAGATGATGGATGAGCTGTAAAGTTTGTTAGGACTATCACGCTCCAAGGAGATTACATGGGATGCATGCAGACAATAGATAAGTGTGGAACTGGTGATCACTAGAGAAAGTGGAGTAGAGGAGAAAAAGAAAGATAACTAGAGAAGAGAAATGAGGAAAAGAGAAGCAATAGAAAAGAAGAAGAGTATATTTGAGGTCTAAAATAAGATAGTCTGAGTTTTGTATGAGACTTGTTTTGTGTTTTTGTAATAGTTTTGTAGGAATATGGGAAAGTCCTACTGAGATTCTGTGATGGAGTCAATCCAGTAGAGAGTAGAGTCTGAACAGAGAGTGCATAAGCACATTGTAGTGCATGAGTTGTAGAATGGATCAAAGTGCAAAGTGTGATTCCCTTTGTAACGTGGATACGTTGATGTATGCATTTTGTTGTTTAATGAAGATAATCATAATATAAAGATTAAATTCTCTCTATAACTTGATGTGTTTGTTTTGATTTTAATGGATGATTGTGTTAATGTTTTATGATGTTAGTTTTGTAATGGATTATAATTGAATGTATGAATGTTTACCCAAGTGGATTCCTTGGATGTTTTATCCCTTCATCTTCAACACAAGACCAAATGGTCTCTATGATTATCATGGCATCTCAGGTGAGACTTACTTCGGTCCTTGACCGAAGATTGATATGTCGACACCTTGGGGTTTTTTTGGTCAACTTTGGATGAACCATGGGTTATCAACCCCCCAATGTTAGGAAGGATGCATGTAAGTGATCCAATAAATGTGTTTGTTTTCGATACCTGAAGGTTTTGTATTGCATGATGAAGGGAGAGAATGATGTGGAATCCATCTCGAGATAAAATACAAGACTAATTATATGCGAGGAAGATGAGTTTGCATGATGAGAGACCAAGGGGAGTTTCAAAATCCTAGGTCAGAATCGTAGTGCATTACTAAAATCAAAGAAATAAAGTAACAAATTGGAGAGACCACATGGGATTATAACATGTGGTTCAATATATTGCTAGATAGGATGACATTCCAAATACAAGATGGTTAGTATAGGGAATGGTTCATTACTGGACTACTCCCTCATATCCAAGCTCCACTCACTCAGTAGAAGGTGACCAATTAGGTATAGGCGGTGGATATTGTGATGCATATGGAAGCCACACAAAGAGGTGGAAAGAAATTAGTAGGATTGGCGCAGGTGCAATCCTAGCTTGTAAATATGAAAATGTAGTTGCAAGATCTGGAAAATAAAAAAGTGGTGCATGAGTACATGTGGTGTGCCACGTGTCGCTTAGAAGTTCACCGCAGGGATGAGTGTCCCACACTAGAAAATTGCTTGGAAATGGGTACGCTGAATCCATTTTTGACTAGGCCTCATACTGAATGGTGCGATATTTGCATATAGTGGGGACATATCCCTCCCTATTGCCCAACATTGGAGAAATAACAAAAGACTCACCAAACTCTATTTTGCGAGTTATGCAAATCCATGGGGAGCGATGTAAAAAAAATTCGGTCACTTCATTTGATGCAAGACCACACTCATAATGCCTTATGGATTTAGAAAGAGCAGAAAGGTGGTGACCGCGGAGGCATGGAAAGAGGTGGATACCAAGGAGGTCCTAGGGCTGGATACGAATGAGGTCGAGGATGAGGATATGGTGGAGGTGGAGGAATACCACCCACTTGTTTCAATTGTGGCAAGATAGGACATGTTTCAAGATTTTGTACCAACCCACATGCTCTATGTGGGTACTGTTATAATATCAAGCATCCCATAGAGGATTTTCCAAACTTTTTGAAGAAGTGGGAAGAAAAGAAGGCACACTGCAACATGGTGATTACAGAGTTGCACATGAACCAAAATAAGGACGAGGAAGATGATGTATGGGTGATAACACGAAATAGAGATAAAATGGGAATGGACTTAGAAAATGGAGAAATATCAAGCCAAGGAATAGAAGGGAAGATTAGAAAAGTGGCGTAAGCCCATCCTAAGTTTGGCATTGCATAATAGAAGCAGTTTTTGTGTTATGTGCAAAGGGCTCTAAAGGAGGAGAGAACCCGTGAAGAGATAAAGTGCAAAACATAAAGTTCGCTAGAGGAATCCTAGGTACACAAGGAAGTATAGTGTGCCACACAATGATTTCTAGAGGAATATTGAGCCCATGAAGAATTGCAGCACACCACACAAAAGTATTTGGAGGAAGCTCATGTACATGAAGAGATACAACAGGTGACATAGAGGTCGCTAGAAGAATCTCAGAGGTAGGAAAAAGTGTGATGGGATGAAAAAAAGGCAATAGAGGACCATGTGCACAGAGAGTTGAAGCGCACAAGGAAAGAAGGAACACTAATCATGAAGGACACACATAAGACCAAGTAAGTAACTTCTTGCATTGTTGTTTGAAGTTGTTAAGTGATCCTGATGTTGCATGAAATTTGATGCACATGTTAAGAAATTGTATGGGGGAATAAGTAACAACGATAGCTATATTATCCCCACTACCAGAAAAAAAATGTGTGTCAAGTCAACAAGCATAAGTGCATAGGAAGAGAATTCAAGATGAAAGTTGAACTCAGAAGCTACGAGACAGATGGATTCAGTTGGATTTGGGATCCGATGTGAACATCCTTCCAAATAAATCATGGGAGTTGATGGGAAGACTGAACTTAGTGTGTTCCCCCATTCAACTCTAGCTGGCTAATCAATACTAAATCTATCTTATAGGCCAGCTGGAACAGGTTGAAGTGAACATTGAAGGGGTGAAGACAAAGGAATATTTTGAAGTGATCGAGATAATGGATGACTCATATACCTACCCTACACTACTTGGTATTGACTGGGAATTCAACAACAATGTTGTGTTGAATTTGAAGAAAAGAAATATGTATTTTGAGACATACACCTTACCCATGATCACACCATTAGATCCAAATGAAGGTGGTAGACACAATGATCCTGTGAATAAGAATGTGCAGATCTCCATTATTGAAAATATATATCAAATTACATGGCGTGGACATGACTACATCAATCCCACAAAATATGGGGAGATGAGTTGGAGAAGTGTGAAGTCATATGATATTGATTCAGAAGATGGCATGGAAAGATGGAAGAATAAGCTATGTGAAGTCTCTACTAGGAGATGTGTGAAAATTACCATTGTGACTCGTGAGGGTGGATTTGGCCCCAATACTCCATATCGATTTGATGGAATAGGTTCAATGGACACATTCATTTCCAAAATGTAGCGGGTTCCCTTAACCCACTAGATATGATCCCTTGACATAGTGGTGGAAGGCATACCCATGCGATGGTGGGAGGTGCATCGCAAACATTTATCCGAATGGGAAAAATTGGTGTAATGAATGAAGGAAGCAGAGTCTGAATGCATGGAGGATCCATCCAAAAAACAAGCAAGTTGCATCGGTAGGAATTTTTGCCCCTCGTGTTCCTTCGCCTATCATTGAGCCAGTGGATGGGAAGCATAGGCCTAAGGTTCAATCAAGTTCATGGTTGGTCGGCCAACAGATTTCCACAGGTCCAACCACGACTAATGAATATCCTCCATGGTGAAGACCAAGAAACTGGATCCATGTAAAGAAGCGTTGTGAGATGCTATGGACTGATGCGACAGGTTAACATCTTGGGTTAAAACACAAGGGTTTGTAGTAACCATGTGTGGTGCCCATATAGAATGATATTTATTCCATGAATAGAGTAGTCAACATCACACAAAATATTAGGCAATGTAGACATGTTGGTGTACTAAAGGAAGACGCAACAAGTAGTACTATCACAAAGATTTAGTACATTTTGGGAAAAATCAAGGTATATATGCAATCGTCCGCTACGAGATTTTTCCAATTTGGAAAGTGTGGAAACTTAATTACTTTGATAGGCTGAAAGGATGGCACAAAGGGTGTGGATAAATGACCCGGCACACCTAGGTGACTTTAAGGAAAAGAATTAAGGTGGTTACTATCCAGCTGATAGTGAGGACCTAATGGTAAATACAAACCAAAGTGGTAACATGATCTCATGACGTGGGACATTTATATCGAGGTACAACCATGATGGATGATCGTTTTGGCTACATGAATGCTCAGGAACCTTTTGAACGATGTCTATTTAACCGATCATACTCGATCTCCATGGTTTACACTTTTCACCTAAATTTGGAAGGAGAACAACAACCAACCCGATGAAAGAAATTCTTAGTTTTTGACTAGGAAAATTAAATCGTGTTGTTTATTCCTAGAGTGGTTTCAATATCTATAGCTCAGGCTAGGAGCATGTGGCTTCTATAGAAAAAAATGGATTCACCAAGAAAACCCCATGTACAACAAAATTCCAAGGTGACAAAATAACATTTAGTACCAGAACTAGTAATGTTGGATGGTGTAATTTTTAAGGGGTCAAAGTTGGGAAATTTTAGGTGTTGCAGTGTACTGACCACAATATTCGCAACCCAACCCAATTTCCAAAACTATAGTTTTATAAATATGCATATGTATTCTAGCGAGCCAATGGAAAAGTAAATACAACTTTCCAAAAATGGGCAAGGCCCCTTCAACATTCTGATATATTGAATTTACTCAACTTCCCACATTTCGGTTGGGCCCCAACAATTTAAGCACGTGTTCTCTTCCTTCTTATCAGGTTGCATGGAGGATTTATATGGCTTGACCATGCATACCTAGTAGACCATACTACTATGAACCAAGTCTTGGGCCTCCCGATATCCAACAAAGACCCATCCAGTGCCATCAAGTAAAAATATGCAACCCAAGAGGAAGTCTACACTAGATTTGGGACATGCAGAGGGAAGCATGGGGTTGTGATCCCTGAGATCAATAATCTGAACTTCAGTTTTGTGACACAACTATTGGCGTGAGAGCTCCTAAAAAAATTTCAATGGGATGAATTCCCCCTTGGTTTCATGCTCACCACTGAAATATGTGTTGAAGGCATCCAAATGGTGTGGAATCGATACATGTTGAATGAATTTGTGGACGAATGTCGCAATTCCCAGGACTCATGCAAATAATTTCATTACATCTAGGTAATTTTTTTACTTTTCATGGTTCTATGGAAGCCACCAACAAGCCACAAATAATATGTGAAAGGAGCACCACTATTCACCACAACCAAATTCTTAATGCTCGAGCAGAACAAAGAACGACTAGTTTAGGTTGAGAAAAGCAAGGCCTTCTAGAAATGATTCACACAGTTGATAGTTTATGCTAATGTGATGGTCTGCATCCCGAATCATCTCCTTAAGAGGTACATAAATTATCTCAAATTTAAATCTGATTTCCATAATGTTATCATTTACCCTCATGTAGACAAGGACAAAACTAAGGAAAAACTCTCTTTTTGCATCATAGAGAAGGACATCCCTAGGTGTCACAGAGTGGCATGAAGACTACTTTCCCTTGTTTTCTGATGAGCATTCATAGCTCAATACATGGACAAAAAAAACATCAGAAGAAGAAAAGGGCCACAACTACAGCATGATAGAACTAAATGACCTCGGGATCTTAAGCACACAAGGCCACCACTTTGGGAGGGGAAATACAAACTAAGGAGAAATCAAAAGAAGATGAGGATAGGGTTTGCAAGTGGAAGAAACCCTCAATTACATAGGGGTCAACTCCCATCAATTTGGACCCCAATATAGAGGAAGAGCATGCGTCCTCCTCACCCTAGCCAAAATACACCTAAATTGAGTAAGATATCTTGGAGCCTTTCATGCAATAGAATATCCTCCTTAATCAAGTTCCTAGGAAGCGTTGACAGATGGACACAAATAAATGATCAGAGGTCAGTACTCTGATATTACAAATAGGCCAAAAAGTGACCACCCTTTCCAATTTGGTCAAGGATCTTTGAATCTAGTTGATAAAGAAATAGGACTTCCAAAACGATGTCACGGGTAAGTTTGATTCCCTCTATCATCATTTGGCCCTCCCATCACCTCCAGTTTATCCTTGTAGAAACCACATCCCGAGGAAGTTAGTGGCACGAGTTAGAAAATTTTGTTGCAGGTTATCCCCTTAGTCATTGTCCCTATTGACTTGGCCAATGATGAACTTGACCTCACACATGTTCCTATTGACTTGGCCAATGATGAACTTGACGTCACACATGTTTCTATCGAGGACCTAGATAATTTTGTGTCTACTATCATCACTAAACTTGGGGATAGAAACCAAAATCTTAAGTGAGCACATGAACAACTACAAAAACAATATGCATAGGAAATACCAGTACATAAGAATACCTAGGTGTGAAATCATCAGGAAGTATAGATTGTGTGGAAGGATCTTCAAGCCCTTTATCTTGCTAAATTCTCCATGCACACAGATGCCAAAGTATGATATGATGCATCACTAATTAGTCGCACATAAATCCTCAAGGTCATCAATGAGGTGTACTCACAAGTACACTCGTAAGATATTGAACAACCCAGTATACAGGAGCCTCAAAAAATACAAGAAGTCATAGAACATCGTAAAGCATTGGAGTCTGATCCGGATTTATGTAGGAACAAAATGAAATACAGAAATACACATAAACACAGAGATGCAGCGAAAATAAGACTTCATTTCATTAATAACAAATGACTGAAATATGCTTACAGACAGAATGGAAATAAACTAGCTAGGGCGCTGGTAGCTTATCTCTGAGAAGAGATGTGGCTGCTACTAGCATCCGTGAGAAGATGATTACAATGAGGCTCTAGAGGCCTTTTTACAATAGACGAGAATTCCAAAAGTCATAGACATCCAAAAACCTAACCCTAAGAGATGAAGCGTCAAAAGTCATGTGGGCCCCGTTTGGGTAAGTTAGTACATCAACTTCTCGGGGTCGTAACTTTTGCATACGATCTCCGTTTTAGGCATGCGATAGCTTGTTGGAAAGGTATCGTCGAGGAGATTAATTTTGGGGGCTCAATAATCCTTTGGCTATAATTGAGAACCTCGATCTCAAAAAACCTTCATTTAGGCCCTCAAAATGGCCCCGGAAGTTAAAACCTGCTAAAAATAGTAAATTGCCAAAATTGCCAGAAAACTGTTTTGAGCCAGTCGGAAAAGGTGGGTGGCCACCAATATCCACCTGGATCAATACTCTCTCCTTAGGAAGCAATGGTCCCCATTGCGTTGAGTTCCTCCATGATATGAGGAAACTTCTGCTGAACTTGGTCCCTGGTGAGCCATTTTCCTTGGTGAAGGAGT
>JASDQU010587902.1:0-15297 GCA_032191745.1 Picea mariana | reverse complement strand
TTAGGATTGGTCCTTCTAGTACCCATAGCCATATTTTTACTTTCAACATTTCTTGCCACCTTAAATGCATTCTCCAATGATTTGGGCTCCCAAAGGCGAACCTCATGTTGAATGTTATCCTTTAAAGTTCCTATGAATACATCAATCAAGTGTTCATTTGGAATATCGGTTACCTTTATATTCAATCTTTGGAAGTTCTCAATGTGCTCGATAACTGAACCCTTTTGCTTGAGATTTATCAATTGGCTAAAGAAGGTATTGCTCCTTATATCCTCATAGTGTGCTATCATTTCTTCTGTGAAAACTTTCCAAGTGATGAGTGATTTGTGAGAACAAAGCCATCGATACCATACAAATTGATTAGGTTCTAAATATAAAGAAGCAATTTGTACCTTTTGTGTATGTGGCACACTATGGATATCAAAGAATTGCTCCATCTGAAGTATCCAAGTGATTGGGTCCTTGCCATCAAACTTCCTCATATCAATCTTAGGAACATGGTTGGTCTTCAAGCCAATGTTGGAGTTTCTCCATTCTTGATTCACCTTCCTTGTGTCCTCATCATGAATTTCATGGGATGCATTTTCACTTTCAGGTGTCTTCTTTGCTACAAAATTTTTCAATACTTCCATGATCTCCCCTTTTAAACCATCCATCTTAGTATCCAACATAGCTTCCATTGAATCCATCTTAGTATCCAACTTAGCTTCCATTGAATCCATCTTCTTTTGTAGTTCATTTATGTCCCTATGCATTTCTTCACCTTCATCAAGAGTCCAAGTAGGATTTTCTAGAGGCTTAGTTGGTGTAGAAGTTCCCTTTTTTGGTGGCATGTTGTCCAAGTATCACTTTTGAACCTTGATTTTGAGGTGGTTCTGCTAGACAATATTTCTTCTATTGTATCTCCCATGTTTTAGCCCTTCTGGGTATGAAACTTTCTTTTATGTAGTTCTCTAATATTTCTTCTCTACAATAACATAGGTCTGATCAAAATTGGATGTGCCAAGTGGAATTTATGGTAACTTCCCCACAACCTACTGATTTTTGTCCTTTCCAGGAGATCTCACTTGTATAGCATGCCCCACACAAAATAATTGATATAAAATTCCAAAAATCACACCAGAAATACTACATATTGTCCATGATCCAATGAAACCAGTCCCACTCAATTTGGATACTCTAGGAAGAAGTTATGATTGTTTTACCTGGAACAACTTCTTGAGACTAGTCAATAGGACTAGTCAGATACCCTATCTTACATAGGGTGTATCTACAAATTTAAGATGACTCAGAAGATGAAATTTTTACCACATATACCTTACTAATTTTTCTAAATATCCTCCAAATTTCATGGTATGAAACATTACGAAAACATTTTTATAGCAAAAATGCCGTAATAACTCATTTCAGGATGATTCCAGAACCCTATCTTGTACGGGATGTATCTCAGAAAATGTAAGGCCTTAGGAGCTGAATTTGGAACCCAACATACCTTGATCCATATAATAAATATCCTCCAATCCGTTTCTTTTGAAATATTGTAGAAAACAATTTATAGCAAAAATGCCAAGGTGTCTTAGATGTAGCAGCGAAACCCCAAGACCTTGAGCTCTAATACCATATGTTAAGAACCAGATACCAATATAGCATAGAAAAACCTCAGAAAAAGTACTCAACGCCTTGAAAAAGATACAATTTCAAATAATAAGCCTCTTCGAGGGGGCAACCTCCTTTTACCCCACTTAAATGTTCAAGTACAAGATGATTCAAAATGAAAATGTCTCCTTGGTATATATAGGAGACTAGGAGGTATAATTACAACTAATGGCCTAAAGCCGACATAAATAAAATAACATTACTAATATAATATGCCCCAATTAAGGGGTAATGAGCCAATATTAGGGCTTAACACTCATCCTCTTTCCCTCTCTCAGACTTCAAACATTCAACATGAAATCATACATACACAACATAACATCATAACAAATGCATAACAGAGAGAATCAAATGACTATAAGAACACCATTCAACATATATGTGCAAAAAAACATCATATCACCATGAAATCTGATTCAAAGCTTCATATATTAACTCAAGTGCTTATGTACATGGATTCTTCTCTACATATCTCTACTACAACTCCATGCTAATGTTCTAATGATACAATGATACAATAGTGAGGGTGTCTATATCTGGTTTTCCCTCCTGCTCTTCTAAATGGTCTAATATAGAATTAAAACCTACCTACTTTCATTAACTAGGCTTAAATTCCTTTTACATTGACAGATGAGAGAAAATCGCTCACAATCTTTTTACAACAGCCAGACATAAATGCAAGTACGCTTCTAGCTATTACATATATATCCACTTCTTAATCTTTCAAAACATGAAAAACATGAAAAATGTGTTGTCACTTTTCCCAACTGGCTTATGCTTTCACGCTCGCTTGGCTGCTGGCTGCTTACGATGCTCCTACATCATACTCCCTTGCTTGAAAATTTTCATGAACTCATGTTCATGAGCTCTTGCATGGTCTGTCCATGCTTCTAAATTTCTGCTTCATCTTCCCAAATGGCATCTTCAACTAGATGTCCCTTCCATTTGACCAAGTATTCAAAATACTCCTTTCTCCTGGTCTTCTTGCTAATCCTCTTGTCACTAATGTTTTCCATCTGCGGCTTTTTAGCTACATGCATCTATTTTTTCCATTGAACTTCCTTCTGTTCATCTTCGACTCCTGCTTCTTCAGCTCTGTAAGGGTACAAATCTGTAACATTGAATATCGGTGAGATTTCGACCCCATCAGGTAATTCAATCTCATATGCGTTTGTCACAAATTTCCTTATGACTCTGCACGGTAAAATCTTTTTCATCTTCAGTTTGTTATATGTTCCCCTTGGGAACCTCTCTTTCCTCATATGTGCAAGAATCAGATCACCAACTTCAAATTGAAGTTCTCACCTGTGTTGATCTACTCTGCACTTGTATTCTTGGCTCAAACTCTGCAATCGCTCCTTGACTCGACCGTGAATCTCCTTCATTGCTTCTGCAAAGTCCTCTGCACTAGCATTCTTGAATTCAACTTGTTCTGAATCTTTCAATTTAGATACTCCCCTTGGCTGCATTCCATATATAATCTGGAATGGACTTTGCCTTGTGCTTCTATTGAGTGAATCATTGTAAGCAAATTCTTCCTGTGGCAGAATGCGATCCCATTGACTGTGGTGTTCAGTCACTAGGCTCCTCAACAAATCTCCCAAGCTTCTGTTCACAACTTTTGTCTTCCCATCCATATGAGGATGATATGCTGAGCTAAATGACAAACTTGTCTCTAGCTTCTTCCATAAAGTCCTCCAGAAATGTCCCACGAACTTGGTATCCCGATCTGAAACTATACTTTTTGGCAAACCGTGAAGTCTAACGACTTCCTTGAAAAATAGGTTCGCAATATGAGTTGCATCGCTGGTTTTCTGGCATGGTATGAAATGTGCCATCTTTGAAAATCTGTTGACTACCACAAATATCGAGTCACATCCTCTTTGTGTCTTTGGCAGCCATGATACAAAATCCATGCTCACTGCATCCCATGGTCTTTCGGGTATGGGTAATGGTTGATATAACCCTGTGTTCTACCTTTTCTCTTTTGTGTGTTGACAAATCCTACATCTGTCCTCATCCCTAGCCAAAAATATGAGCCATTCAATTTTGAGAACGTCTTAACACGACCGAAGTGTCCGACCAATCCTCCACGGTGTTTTTCCTTCAGCAGATTCTCCCTCATGGAGCATTTTGGAATACATAGCTGATTGCCCCTAAATAATAATCTGTCCTGGATCATATATTTGGTCCATTAGCTTCTATCCCTGAGAATTGGATTCTCAGATGCCTCATATGCTTCTTTAAAATTTGGGTCATCCCTATACATTTCTTTGAGGTTATCAAAACCCAAAGTCTTGACTCTGAATTCCTGCATAAGCAAACATTTTCTGCTCAAAGCATCAACAACTTTGTTAGCAGTTCCAGAAATATGTTTAATTACAAAAGTAAAATTTTGCATGCATTCAACCCATTTAGCATGCTTTTGGTTTAGCTTCTCCTGTTGAGTCACGAATTGCAAAGCATGATTGTCGTTGTACAAAACAAATTCTTTAGGAACCAAATAATGTCTCTATTTCTTCAGTGCTTGTATGACAACATAAAATTCTTTGTCATATGTTGAATACTTGATCTTCACCTCATTCAGTTTCTCGCTGAAGTATGCAACTAGCCTATCATCTTGGCTCAAGACTGCTCCAATTGCAAACCCACTTGCATCACACTTGACCTGAAATGTCTTGTTAAAATCTGGAAAAAAAAAATTTGGTTGCTCTGTGATCTTCTTCTTCAGCAGGTTGAAACTCTTCTTTGCTTCCTTTGTCCAGTGAAAAGATTTATGTCTTTTCTTCACCGTATCCATCATCGGTGCACTAATTCCACTGAAATTTTGTATGAATTTTCTGTAGAAACTAGTTAAACCATGGAAGCTTCGAACTTCAAACACACTTTTCGGTGATGGACAATTCTTAATTGCATCCACCTTTTTTGGATCCATCTTCAACTCATTCGTAGAGATAAAAAAACCCAAATAAATGAGTTATGTCCTCATAAATGATGATTTCCTCATATTAATCACCAATTTCTCTTGTTGTAATCTCTTCATCACTGCAACTAATTGCTTTAAATGCTCTGCTTCTATCTTGCTGAAAATTAATATATCATCAAGATATACAATGATGAATTTCCCAATGAAATCCTTTAGGACTTCATTCATCAACCTCATGAAAGTACTAGGTGCATTTGTTAATCCAAATGGCATAACAAGCCATTCATACAGCCCCTCATTCATCTTGAATGTTGTCTTCCATTCATCACCTTCTCTCATACAAATCTGATGATACTCGCTTTTCAAATCAATTTTTGAAAATAATCTTGCTCCACTCAAGAAATCCATCAAATCGTCCATCCTTGGCAATGGAAATCTATATTTGATGGTAATCTTATTGATTTCCCTTGAGTCAGTACACATTCTCTAGCCTCCATCTTTCTTTGGGTTGAGCACTGTTGGAACAACACATGGACTCAAGCTTTCTCTAACCAATCCCTTGTCCATTAAATCCTAGACCTGTCTCTTGGATTCCTCATTTTCCTATGGCTTCAACCTGTTCGCGTCTTTGTTTGGTAAACTGGATCCAGGTATAAGATCAATGTGATGGCTTATACTCCTGATAGGTGGCAACGAACAAGGTAGTTCATCCACTACTATATCAGCAAACTCTTTCAACAACTTCTGGATTTCTTCTAGTAAATCATCTATCCTTGTACTAGTCAAAACAATTCTTGGCTTCCTGACCACAATAAATTGTGTGTCTTTCTTCTTCTTAACCTCCTTAAGAAGTTCCTTCCCACTCACGAGAAGTACAATGTTTCTCACCTTTGGTTTTACTTCTTTGTTTTTAATCAGCAACAACATGTTGGTCCTCCCATTCTTCTCTAGGGTGTATGTGTTCTTTCTCCCATCATGAATCATGTTTTTGTCATATTTCCACAGTCTACCCAACAATAGATGACAAACATCCATGGGAATGACATTAAATAATATTTCATCCTTATATCCTCCTATTTTCAATTCAACTAAACATTGTTTAGTGACATTTACCTGATGTTCTTTTTGTAGCCACGAAACTCTGTATGGGCTTGGATGTTCAACAGTCTCCAACTCCATCTTTTCTACCATCTCTGTAGATACGAGAATGTCTGTGCTATAGTTGCCCGGTATGACTTTGCATACCTTGTCTTTGGTTTTGCAAGCAGTCCAAAATAGACTGTTTCTTTGGGCTGGGTTCTTTGCCTCCTCTCGTGTTAAGAGAAATTTCCTCATCATTAAGGATTTTATGCCCTCAGCATCTTCTGCCTCAACATTCCATCCTTGTGCCTCATAAATGTGAGTCTCACCACCTTCTTTCTTTCTATTTGGACTCTCATAAGATTTATTCCTGTTTTTCCCACAGACAAAACATTTCACTTCATCTCCTCAGCCTCTTCCTCTTCCTCTAGCTCGAGGAAAAGTATTTCTATTAGCATACTGCCCTCTCTATGAACTTCTGCCTTTCTCAGTTTGAGTTTGAGGTTTCTTCCCTTCTTCTTTAGGTTTTTGACTTCTGTCTTGGGAAATTGTTTTGTCTCTGGCTTGACTTCTGCCTCGGCCTCTTTGACCTTACTTTCGGCTTAGCTTCTCTTCAACTTTCAGAGCCATCTGATAAGCATATTCCACATTTTGAATGATCATCATTCTCATATCATATTGGATGTCATATCTCAAACCATTCATGTATCTGGCAACCTTTTCATCATCACTTTCCTGATGACCTACTCTGATGTTTATCTTGTAGAACTCTTTAGTGTATTCCTTCACTGACATCAGCTTCTGTCTCAAATTCTGCATCCTCCGAAACAGAGTAATTTGATAGTCCTTGGGTATGAATTTGGCTTTCATCTTCACAACCATTCTATCCCAGATTTTGATTTTTTCCTTACCTTTGCAGCCTCTGTCAGCCTGCAGTTCATCCCACCATAGTGCTGCATGCCCTTTAAGTCTAGTGACGACATGTTTGACCTTCCTATCTTCCTCAACATATTCATACTCAAAGTATTTATCCAAAGCTCTAATCTAGTCTAGAAGCTCCTCAACATCCAGGTTTCCCTCATACATTGGAATGTCCATTTTTTCTCTAGCACCTATCCTTGCAACAACCTTGAATAGGTGTTCATTTGCAGCATCTTTGACTGCTACTTCTTCTCCTTCATGTCCAGCTTCATTCTCGCTGTCAGTTTCGCTGATATCCCCAGTGTCAACTATGCGCCTATGTGCTATCTCCATGGCATCAAGCCTAGCACGTAATTCACGCATTTCCCTCTCCACTATTGGATTAGGCATTGGTCTGTCTCTTCTTCTCGGTGGCATGGCTGAAAATGGTTCTCTTTTCTCTGCTACAGAAAGCAAAGACTTGTCCTGCAGCTCTGATACCACAACTTTGCATATCAGAGTACTCTTCTTCCTCCTACTTTCTCTATCTGCAATAGACAAACAAAGTCAGGCTCTGATACCAAATTAACGTAGACCCCTAGCCCTCGGGTCGAGATCTTCTTAGGCTCATTCTAAATCTGCCTTTCTGAGTCTGATTGACTCTTTGGTTCCTCCACGGAGAATCCCACACACACTCGATGGTGTATCCACAGGTCCTTATGAGTGTGCCCATGTGATCAAACACCAGGCATCACCCAAGTCTCCTTGACCACAATAAGTCATGCCCTTCGCTAATTCGAGCCTTCAGGTTTCGCGATATCGCGATTTTCGTTGTCGAGTTTTCGGTTCTTTGACCCACCGAAACCTGAAGTGCCGAAACCCAAAATGTCTGACCGCATTCTCCTCCACACCTGTATCGCATTTCATGGCTCCATAAATTTCAGAGTAAGGAACCCCGACCACTTGTCTTCTAAAGTGTCGAAATGTTGAATCCCAATGTGTTCAGCAAAGGTTGCCCTCCAATGAGAATTTTCGCCAGTTCAGAGTTTCAGACTTCATGACTTCGCGAATCCTGATGCAAGGATCTCAACTCTTCAACATTGATGATTTTAGGGGCTAAATTTCGCTCATGGGCTAATTTTCCATGGTTTTTCCAAAAACGAGATTCGCTATTTTAAAAATGATTCACCCAAATTCTATAGGATAAAATTATTTTACCTTAAAAATCGCCAAAATTTTATAAAAACTATATAAAATCCTTAGAAATTTGAATATTTTTACAAAAATATTGCCAAACATTTATAGTTGGCATATGAAGGATAAGTAAGATTCTCCAAGGTTTCTACATTTTAAAATAAATTTCCATCCTTAAAATCATCCCTGCTCTTCAACCTCCAAAACCCCGAAACGGTCAACAAGGTTTTGACTCCACCTTTCTGACGAAGACACGCCACCTGTCCACTCAAATGCTTCCTATCTCTGACATGGACTCTTTCCACCTGTCCTTCTTCCCAGCTTTCGGGAATTGAACAAGCCTCTGACTACCATCTCCCTAACACTTTGAAATCCTGAATTCTGAAATCCTTCACTGAAGAATTCTTTTCGCGATTTGGGAGTTCGGATGACCACCGATTTTGACTTACACTCCGGACTTACGCACTCTAAATCCCCGAAATGATTTGACGGCTCACAACAGATCAAAATCAATGGTCCACAATGATTCTTGATATCAAAGTGATGGGTTTGTTCCCCCTATACACCTTGCAGCTTTTCTGGATCCTACAGTCCTCGCAACTTCACGAGCTGTCCTCAGAGAATTTCAACCGCTCGTTCCTTCCTTGACAACTTCTGTGAAATTAACCAGTTTTCTCCCACCGGGACTTAACTTATGCGAGATGTTTTCAATCTCCATCTCACTTTGAGTACTTTCAAAGGTGCTTACCCTCCTGTGCTTTCGCTTGCAACTCAAGTCTCGAAAGGACTCTTGCTCGCACTCCTTGTGGAAATCTTTCAAATACTTCTAAGTATTTGATTTCTCAACTCTGTGCACCTTTTGCAATAGCAGTCTTTCAACTCTCCACTTGGTTGATAAGTTCTAGATTTCAACCAGCCTAAGCACACCTTACATGGCTTCTATGCTTCACTTGCACTTCTACTGGAATGAGAACAACGGTATCCCTCCTAAGCTTTTAGAGATAAACTCTGACTCTTTGTCAACGCACTCCTTGTAGGAACTTTCACTCATGAAGAGAAACAATTGAAACTCATCCTCTTTCTCTCTCAGACTTCAAACATTCAACATGAAATCATACATACACAACATAGCATCATAACAAATGCATAATAGAGAGAATCAAATTACTATAAGCACACTATTCAACATATATGTGCAAAAAAACATCATAACACCATGAAATCTGATTCAAAGCTTCATATATTAACTCCAGTGCTTTTGTACATGGGTTCTTCTCTACAACTCTCTACTACAACTCCATGCTAATGTTCTAATGATACAATGATACAATAGTGAGGGTGTCTATATCCGGTTTTCCCTCCTTCTCTTCTAAACTATCTAATCTATAATTCAAACCTACCTACTTTCATTAACTGGGCTTAAATGCCTTTTACATTGACAGATGAGAGCAAATAGCTCATGATATCTTTAAAACAACCAGACATAAATGCAAGTACTCTTCTCGCTATTACATTTATATCTGCTTCTTAATCTTTCAAAACGTGAGAAATGTGCCGGCACTTTTGCCTAGCTGGCTTCTGCTTTCACGCTCGCTTGGCTGCTGGTTGCTTATGATGCTCTTGCATCAACTGTCATACGACATCAAGCCTTTCAAAGAAGAGGTATTGCGTGATGTTTCTCCTCTCAAAGTTTGTGATGTTCTTTTGGGCCAACCTTATTTATGGAAACGTCATGTTGTATGTGAGTCTAGGCCTCATAGTGTTATTATTACTTTGAATAGAAAATTGTACAAGATACCCAAGGAAGTCCCACCTAGTGCTATTTACTTGATCTCTACTAAGCAATGTAGGAAGGTCATCTCTCAGATGAGGAAGTTTGTCTTCTTCTTGTTTCACTCTCAGAATAAGAGAAAGATCGCAGCCACATCCAGGGTCTCTGCGGCCAACCTCTCCACATAGAAAAAGCAACTAGATAAGGTCGTGGAAGAATACTCGGATATATTCTCCTCACCTGCAAGGGTACCTTTACACTGCCACGTCAAGCACCCGATCGATTTGACCCCCAGTGCACCGCTACCCAATGGGCCAGTCTATCGTTTCTCTTTGTTAGAGAATGAGAAGATCAAGCGACAGATCCAAGAACTGCTCCACAAGGGGCACATATGCCCCATCTCGTCACCTTGCATGTGCCCAATCGTGCTGGTACAGAAGAAAGATGGAAGCTGGCGACTCTGTATTGATTACCAGGCTCTGAATAAAATAACAATCAGAAATCGGTACCTGATTCCCCAAATAGATGACCTCCTTGATCAACTCACAGAGGCCAAATACTTTAGTAAGATTGATCTAAAGTCTGGCTACCACCAGGTCCTGATAGAATAGACAGATGTATGAAAGACCACCTTCAATTCAAAGGAAGGCCTTTTTGAATGGTTGGTCATGCCCTTTGGTTTGACAAATGCTCCAACCAATTTCATGAGTATGATGGATGATATCTTGTGACCATTCACCAATACTTTTGTAGTGGTGTATCTAGATGACATTCTAATTTATAGCAAGACTTGGGCCAAACACTTGCAGCATATTCAACAGGTTTTGCACACCCTGCGGCAGCACAAGCTATAAGACAACTTGGAAAAATTCTCCTTCGGCATGGACAGGGTCCATTACCTAGGCTACATCATTGATCAGCATGGCGTACATGTGGATCCAGCCAAGATCTAAGTCATCTGTGACTGGCCAGCCCCAACAACACTCACTGAGCTTCGGAGCTTCTTGGGACTTGCCAATTTCAACTGCAGGTTCATGTTGGGTTTCTCCCATATTGAGTGGGCCCTCAACCAAATAAACAGGGTTGGTGGTAAGGAGAAATTTGTGTGGGGTCGGTACCAACAATAAGCGTTCAATAATTTGAAGCAGCGCTTGTGCTCAGCCCCATTACTTTCACTACTAGACCTACAACATCCTTTTGAAATCAAGACAGATGCTTCAGACTATGTTATGGGAATCGTTCTCACTCAGCATGACCACCCTGTGGCCTATCATAGGGAGACATTGTTAGATACTCCATTGTGAAAGCATGCCACCAGTGGAGACATTACATTCTTGTGAAGGAGACAGTCATCCACACTGATCATAAGCCATTGTAGTTCATGCAAACACAGGGAAAATTGTAGAATGACCTCCATCAAAAGTGGTCCACATACTTGCAGCAATTCCACCTCAACATCAAGTATAAAACAATAAGCACCAATTGTGTAGTTGATTGCCTTAGTAGACTGCCAGTCACGACACTCACAACGGTGCTAGACTCTTGCGGCCATGAGACATCTGGATGGCCCCTAGGGGTGATTTTAAGAACCCCCCAAAAATTTATATGTATAATAAATGGGCGAATCCCCATGATACATAGGAAAAATAGAAGGCTATTTTATCAAAAATACAATATGTTTATATAATTTTTTGACGAATCTTTTAGTCAATTATATAATCTTGTAAAATCTTGGCGAATTTTTCATTGAATTATAAAACGTTGTAAAGTCATGGAAATTTTTTGGATAAAGTATAAAACCATATATAATAATAGGAAAATGTATTCATTATACTCATTTTCCATATTTGAAAAAAGAAACATATTTTTTCCATCCTCTAGACAATGTTGCAAGAATTAGTGGTTATGTTTGTCAAGGTTCTCACCGTACACTCTTGCATATCCCTCTATCAGTTTTGATGATATTTTACCACAAATTTCATATGTGTTGATCCTAATCACCACTTCTGTCAAGCTCATGATATATTAATATTTTCTCTACCACTTCTATTATGTATTCTTTATTAATGATTCATCGATTATGAAAGGACCCTTCAAACAAGTTCATCATAGGATGTTCTTAAATAGGAGTGCACATAATTCTATCCATCAATAACTCCAAAAGTATAAGAGCATCGATAGGTCACATTCCATGCATGTCTTCCTCTCTAATAATCCATTTGCACTAAAAAGGGACCCCTTTCCAATAAACAAAGGTCTATTTTATCCCTTATATTTTTATTGTCTTATAAAATGTAAAGGGACATATAACTTTATAATAAATGTTGGGAATAGATTAGGCCTTAGAAAAAGAGATAGTCTTAGTTAGTCTTCCATAATTCAACATGAACAATGAGAGATGTAGATTAAGTAAGGACTATTATGCCATCATTTATATCTATACCTAGCAGTAGCAGGATGCATAGTAAAAGTCCTATCACCCATTTAAGCCCATTAAGCGTAGCACATGCTATGTCTGTCACTTGGATCCTACTACATACCGACTCCCAAAATTGAATTGCAGAAAATTAATGAAGAAATCACATAAATATATTTTTTCCATTTGATACAAGTGCCAATCAGTATACCTCTTTCTTAGTTACATGAAACTCTCCATAACATGTGCATTATTAGCAGAAACTATGTAATGATTTTTTTTCAATCTTGTTTATCAAGCTTGTTCTTCAACTTTGATTTCAAGAACAATAGTGCAATAAACATTATGTCATCCTCTAGTGGCTACATGTAATGCTCTTTTAGTCTTGGCATAAAAAGTATAATTGCATTAGATGAATGTCAGTCTCATGCTAATAGGTCTCCTATGACAAACACATAATAACCTAGTGCATAGACCATTTTTTTGTTCACTTAGCTAAGTAGAGCTCATTTTCCTTTCTAAATAACGAATAAGTCTTTTCAAAGAAAACATAAAATAAACATAGTAGATCCTGAATGGTGAAGATGCTTAAGTCATGCCACAAAGTGAAAGGAAATAAAAAAATATTTCCTTGAACCATCAAATATATATAAAGAAAATAATAATAATTATGGAAAACAAATTCTGTGCCCAGATACTAACCAAAGCCATATATTAAGCCTAATACCATATGTTTGTCAAATAAACATGAAAAAATAGAAGGTTCATCATAAGCCACTTGAACTAACCTTTTCAAGTATAAATAGAAGGTTCATCGATGGGTAGGCTTAGCTTGGCTAGCAATGTGAAGGAGTAGGAGAAGGCTTTGATATTATTCCCTTTTGCTCCAAATTAAACCCTAGTTGTTTCTACAAGTGTGAGGAATATCATTTTGGGTGCATTTGATCTTAATCCTTGAGTTGAGAAAGAACTTCAAAGAGATTGAAGCACGTGGAACCCATGGTTGGATGAGGAGATCACAAGCAACAAGGACATGTATATATACTTGTTGTAAACTTTTTATTTCATTGATATAGATATCTCTTCTCCCCCCTCATAAATTTGATTCAATTTGTATTTAAATGTTTATGCATTTCTATAGTTGGATTGGTAAAATTGTTACAATGTGGTAGTGGTAGTCGATTCATGTCAAAAGCTTGTTGGTAGTTAATTAATGTCAAATGTTTGAATATACTTTATTTATATAAAATTGTGCCAAAGGAATGAGTGAGATATTTCATTTCTTGAATGTGTGTAAGTTCTAAAGAGATCTAGGTGTTGAAGATCAAAATTGTAGCTTTACAATTTGAATGAGAAAACAAGAAATCTTTAACAAGTGTTGCATTCTCTTTCTTTACTATACAACAAAGAAAATCCAGTTAGAAAGTAGTAAAATAGATGACAAATTATATAGTGATCCATTTCAAATCAAAGAACGAACTCTCATGAGATCCACACTAAATTTGGGTGCTAGACAAAACCTACAACTCACTCGGAAGAAATATTATATATAATATTTCTGATACTAAGAAAGTAAAGGATAAAAGTTAATTTATTTTACAATGCCTTACCTATGTACACATTAATTCTCAATTTAAAAATATTTATAACATTAGACATTCATAATTTGTTACCTCATGAAAACAAAATAGATCTAAGAAAACTTCTCTATTTCAACCATAAAAACAAAATATTAAAACAAATAAAAAAAAATATTTCTTAATGTTTTAAAGGTCAAACAAACCACTATTAATCTCAATCATAATCATCTTCTTCATTATTTTTTATTTATTAATATGATATATATTAATTTTTTCTTGTAATTCAATTAATTAATGTATATAGTGATTTTAAAAGGAAATATATTCTCTATTAAAAAAATGTTTTTATGAATAAATTTTATATATTTCATTTTTACATAGTAATTTTACAAAAATTGAAAATTATTCTCTATTAAAAAAATGTTATCATCAATAAATTTTATATATTTCCTTATTAAAAATCAAACTAGATTTATAAAGAATTTTTTTAATATTTTTTAATTTTAATATTATTATTTTTTACAATTAATAAAAAATAAAAAAATATTAAATTACTTTTTATTTCATAATAAAATTTCATAAATACAAGCACCCCAAGAAGTTACAATGTGATTTCTTAATATAATTTAAATCTTTCAATAAATTGAGTTTATTTGGTATTTTCAAATTTATATTAATTTATTTTATAATTATATTTTTTTAATTAATTATATTTTAAAACTATTCATTTATGATTTTTTCCTTCCCTTAATTTAATTTATTATTATAATATTACATATCTAATTTATATTTATATTAAATTATAATAGACTTTACAAAAGAAAATATGTTAATATCCATTTAGAGTATAAATATATGTTTTATATTCATATTATTCACTTAAAGCCTTACGTGTAAACAACACAAAATAAAAGCTTCTACTCTTATATCTTAATTGGTTATATAGATTATAAATAACCTTCAATCAAAGATCTTTATATGTTAAACTAGAGTGATGGATGGATTCCAAGGGAGTAAATGGAGCATTATAGTTGCAGATGGCGGTGGAAATGCCCTGAGTTTTATATTTGCCAATATTCTATTTTGGTAAAAACATACACAGCGAATTTTTGCACATACTATTAATGGAATTTCCTCAATACATTTGGGTAGGGTCACTAATGGAGAAATAACTCAAACTGTCGGTGAATTTTAATGTTAAAGTCAGAAGTACCAACCGATTTTGTTCAACGCCCAAGAGCAATAAGAACAACATTATATTACATGAGAAATAATGCAAACTGTGAATTTTGACTTCAAGTCAAAAGTACCAACCGATTTTCTTCAACGCCGAAGATCATTAAGAACAACATTATATTATATGCTTCCCAAAAACAAAATTGATAACAACATTCGTGACAGATATTTATTGACGTGGGCATGCAGGATTGCATGCGGGTGTCGGTGAGTTCCACTGCTCCATGCACATTCCTGTGCAGACTATAAGGAGGACATATTATTTATGAGCATCTTCATTCATTCAGTGCAGTGCATCGACACAATCTAAGAAAAGCTGCAAGGGATCTGGAACCACACCCTCACAGACCATAGCTTATGAAATGCATCACTATCGATTGCTTCAACATTCATTCATTGAATCACAACATGACTTTACAAATAGAAATACATATAGAGCAATCAAACAAGGCTATATAATACTCACATAATGGTTTACGTATGCGATGGGAATAATTTGAGTAACGTGATTATCACATAATTCAATTTCCTCTTCCAG
>JASDQU010587901.1:80646-92398 GCA_032191745.1 Picea mariana | reverse complement strand
CGTCCTCAGTCTCTTATCCTCTCTTGGATATCAATCTTTGGCTCTCCCAGGCCTCTGTGTTTTTTCATTTTATCCCTCCCAAGCATTTTCGGCCTCTCTATTGTGCACTCTTCTCCCCCCAGACTTGGTTTCATTATGCCCCGTGAGAGAGACAAGCCTAAGCGCGAGTCAACCTACTACAACGAAGTAGAAAGGCACTGATGCACTGGACCTGTGGCTCTCCATCCCTTTCCAAGAAGCAACCCATCCCATTCTCCCCATTCCGATCAGAACTGGGACATGGAAGTCCAAGCAGAGCCTCATTTGCCAATCCTAGAGCCCAATTATGGAGGTTGCATAGTGGAGGAGGAGATTCCTCCTCATTGGGCGGAGATTCCTCATCTCTAGCAGGATGTTGGCGGTGAACGGATGACACAAGCAGGCACCGAGGAGCTGGTCATGACAGGTTGTCCGGTAGAGGAGGAAATTCATCCTCTGCTACTGGACTGNTCACCCCATCCCAATCCAAGAAGAAACCCATCCCATTCTCCCCATTCCGATTAGAACTGGGACATGGAAGTCCAGGCAAAGCCTCATTTGCCAATCCTAGAGCCCAATTATGGAGGTTGAATAGTGGAGGAGGAGATTCCTCCTCATTGGGCGGAGATTCCTCATCTCTAGCAGGATGCTAGCGGTGAACGGACAACAAAAGCAGGGACCAAGGAGCTGGTCATGACAGGTTGTCCGGTAGAGGAGGAGATTCATCCTCTGCTACTGGACTGCTGCCAAAATTCCACCGACCCCAACGCGACAGACCCAAAAATCAATTGGGGTGAATTTTGTCATGAGAGAGAAGGAAACGAATCACCCAAAGCACCAATGCAATAGGCCCTGGACAACCACGCCTCTCCCGGATTATGCAGGCTCACAGAGGAACATTTGGCCCTCATTTTCGAGATGAGGAGGGACCTAGCCGAGCAAATGTATAACCAAATCCTCCTTAGCAAGGGCATGGATTTATTGTTTGATTCCTTATCAGGCAAGCCCACAAAGAGCCACTACCCGACTTGCTGCCAGCCTTATGCCTTCACGGTCAGCCAGGACGAAATCCCGGGTTCGCCTCATGTTTAGATCTTCTACTGTTAATTTTCTGGTATTAGCTATTTTATTTTTTTTGTTGCCATGAAACTCTGGTGCAAATCGCATGTTCTGGTTTCCATGCATATGGCAGAACATGTGGCAAGCCATTACAACTCTCAGACATGTGTTATTTTCTATGCACAATGCCGCCTATGCACAATAGTGTCCATGCACAGTGCCACATGTTCTGGTTTCCACACCTGTGGCAGAACAAGTGGTGAGTCTTGATGTAATCTTTTGACAAGTGTCGCTTTTGATGGCATAAGGTAATACATTCTCTTTTTTATTTACAAAATAAAAAACTATTCTCATTTATTTTGTAAAAGTGGATCTTTCATAAATAATTTATTTGTAAAAACGAACTTATAGGAAAAGTTAGAGAAGGAAGGGAAAAAAAAAATTTACTCCATCACCATGTGTGCCAGCTTCTACCTATCACGTGGCACTTTGGTTATATTTTATGCATTTTTTAAAATGGGCATAACTTTCACATCCAAAGTCTGTTTTGTGTCATTTTTTTTTAAGAACTATCTATGTAGACAATTAATTTAAGCCTTTGAATTCATATTACCTGAATATTTTAATATGGGTATTTCAAGTGATCTTTTTCTTACAAGTATTGACTACTTCTCATAGAAATTTAATATGGAGGATGTACTATGAAGTAATGGATTGTACCAAATTACCTTAGGAAAAGAAAAATCCCCCGCCGATACCGAAAAGAAAGCCAAATGGGATCATAAAAATGAAGAACACGTGGATTAATTGGAATATACATGTCTCCTAATTTACGGTTTCACCTTCAGGGAATTGATGACCTAGATTAAGCTTGGGATAAACTAGAAAATGTATTGGTGAACGCAATGTAATTCGAGCCCAACCTCTTGAAAATCAGTTAATTTCTTTAAATACCAATGATTTCCCTTGCATCGAAGATAATTTATCTAAGTTCAAAACACTTAGACTTTTACTTTAAGACTGTAAAATAGATATGAAGGACAATTGATGTATAAAGTTCATTGTTGTTAATCTTGGTAATACATATTCTATTTTTGTATCTACCTTTTACTCCACCAGAGAAGCTTTAGGGGATTCATATAAATAACCCTCTCTTTAGTCTTTTTGTGGTTATCTAATTATAGAGAAAGATAATCACTTACATCTTGGAGTGATCAGCATTGCAGGTACATATAACAAAGCCTTAGTGGCCCAACAGAAAGATAAATCCAAGCATCCAAAAAAGCAACATCCTTGCAACAACAAGAAAAACAAGGGTCTCAAACCCTTTTAGCCAGCTTCTACTCCCAATGGTGACGAAGGATCAAAATCAAAAAGTAAGAAGGTTGACAAATTTTCCAATTTTTGTTGGTGACATGGTCATCTAGAGTATAAATATTTTTAAAAGATGGAGACCTTAGAAGCAAAAATGAAGAAACACAATGTATCGATCTTGATTCTTCTTCTTCTAACTCTTCTTCTCATGGACATGCACTTTCTGCTTCTCGTTTCTCCTTCAACACAACATCTATTTCTTCTTCTGATAAGTGGCTTATTGATTATGAAACATCTTATCAAATTGTTAAGGATGAAGCCATTTTTCCTACTCTTAATAAATGTAACACCAAACAAATATTTGTTGGTTGTGATAGATATCTTAGTTTGTAAGATCTGGAATAGTTCAATTAGATGATGGTCATTTTAATGATGTATTATGTGTTACAAGTCTCTCATTCAACCTTCTATTAGTATATTAAATCACTTATTTAGTTGAAGGTAAAACAATAAGTTTTTCACCTCACCAAGTTGTAATCAAGGATTTCAAAGATCCTTAAGCATGTCATAGCAACTAGAATTGTTAACGGTATTACAAGATTGTGCAAATTTGATATCATTGGGTCATCATATTTTCCATCAATTTTTGCTTTTGTTTCTCATAATGATTACTTGAGCAAAATTTGGTGTGAGTGGTTTGGTTTTCTAAAATATCACTCATTTCCAAAGATGGTGTTTATGCTAGCTATGTTCTTGGCAAACATCATTGGGATAGTTTTGACAAGCATACCTCTTGGTACACCTCAACCCCTTTGTAGCTTGTTCATAATGATTCGTATGGTCCACTTCATTCTCCTTCTTACTATAGGTACAAGTACTTCTTAACTTTCATTGATGGCTTCTCTAGATGCACTTGGTTTTATTTCTTAAAAACTAAGAGTAAAGTTTTTGACATGTTTTTGGCCTACAAAGCCTTTGTAGAAAAACAATCTAGACATCAACTTCAAAAGCTAATAATAGATAATGGAGGTGAATATGTTAACAACAAATTTACAATTTATTGCACTACACAGGACATTCAAATGCAACATATTATTCCATATACACCACAACAAAATGGTGTTTCCAAGAAGAAGAATCAAAACTTAAGGAAATGGTGAATTGTATGATCAAATCWAAAGGATTAAGTCTTCATTATTGGGTGGAAAGCAYCCATTGTGTCAATTACATATTAAATCACACTTCCACAAAGGATTTAAAAAATATAACACCAGAAGAAAGATGGACTAAAATTAAACTAGATGTAAGTCATTTCCATGTGTTTGGTATTGTAGCATGGACTCACATTCCTAATAAGAAAATGAAAGCATTACAACCTAAAAGTGAGAAGTGTATTTTTGTTGAAAATTCTGAAGATGACAAAGGTTATAGAATTATTTAATCTCATCTCAATAAAATTATTATTAGGAGATATGTTAAGTTTGATGAAAATATATTGGCTTGTGAGCCTTATTTGGCATTCGTGCCATCTTCATTGTTTGTGCCATCTTCTCTTCCCAACTTTTTTGTTAGTCTGAAATTTAATTTTGAAAAAAGCAAACAAGTTACTAAATAAACTTAGTTACTATGCATGTAATTGTAGTTTCAATTAGATAACATAGTCATATAGAGCATCTATACTTTCCTTCAATTACAATTATAATAGCTAAAAGATACACTCTATTTTCCATTATTTTTCTTTCATTCGTATTAATACTAATAATTGATAATACAAATCATTATCAAAATCTCAATTTTGGATAAAAACTATTAACACTGATATTTAGACACTTGCAAGTTAGTTATGATCAACTTGGTCTAATGTGGTCTAATGTGTATTTAGGTAAAAATGTGTTTCTTTAGCATGCATTTATAGTTATGTAATCTAACGGCCATGATATGTTCTAGATATAAAGTGATCTGATAGCTCATATGCTCCTTGATATTAACACCTATAATGATGTGTATTTTAACACCAGTTTGGTCCATAATATTTATTTAAATAGCATAGAGGGTCATTTGTTGAAAATCGATTCTGAGAAATTCTTATGTAAAATAATTTTCTTTTGCATTAATATATTGCCTCAAATGGTTGCATTGGATAGGGTTGTGGACAAATTCTCTCTTTTAGGGTTTAACCATGTAATACAGTGATGTACTAATATTTGATCTAGTTGTGTGAGAAGTTTCTTAAGGTGTTCTTTCTATGTGGAAATGCCATGTTTTTTCTGACATGGTATTACAGTCCATTTGAAGACCCACTCTCCTTGTTGATCAAGATCATGAACTTGTGTCATTGCATACAACAAAAGATTTCAGGATTCTACTATTTATGTGCATTTTTAGGATAAACGAACTATTCCATTGCATTTGGAGCAATGCTTAAATTAGTTGGAAACATTTTTCATTTCACTTGAAAAGGTTTATGTTTTCCCAAGATATGACATTTTTTGTTAGATAAGGAGGTATAAAGTTTAATTACACCATTTTAAAAATATATATAGAGTTAATATTTCAGTTTTTATGTTTATAGTTTCAGTTTGCTGCTATTTTCAGTCTACTTGTAATATTTGTCTTGCACTCTATGCAATCTTGAAAAATAAAAAATAAAGCAAAAAGTGTTTTATTTTCAATTTATGCTCTTTGCTTTGCACTTTATTCAAGTTTAGCAAATCAGATACAGAGACAAAATTTGCATTTTCCGAGTAAGCTAACCAGATCTAACTCCACTATTGTAAAGTTTCAAAATTTTCAATTGTTTTTGTGTGCGGTTGTGTTGATGTTTTTTGCAAGAAAAAACAAGGGTTTTGGGGGTAAGCACTCACTTCAAGACAAAGAGTTTAAAAAAATACACTTGGTTTAAAGTTACTTTATTAAATAAAATCTCTTGAGTTCAAGTCTTTTTTTTTTAATTATTTTTTTTTAAAGTCCATGCAACCTTGAGTTATTCATAACTTTATTGTAAAGTGCATTTCTCTTAAATGATAAAAGTGAATGACTGTAAAGTAACTTCAATTTTATTTTATTTTTTTTAAGTTACTTTTTGCATGCAACTTTAATTTATAAAGTAACTTTATTGTAAAAATGACTCTTACTTATTTTATAAAGTGGATTTTTCATAAGTAACTTATTTGTAAAATCGAACTTATAGGCAAAGTTAGAAAAGGAAGGGGAAAAAAATTTACTCAACAACTTCATTGTGCATCCATCTCCACATGGGCCAACTTCTACCTACTTGTGGCACTTGATTATATTTTATGCATTTTTAAAAATTGCATAACTTTTACATCCGAAGTTTGTTTTTTGTGTTTTTTTTTAAACTACCTATTTTTTTCGAGAGCTCTCCATTAAATAGTTAGTTTAAGATTTTGAATCCATAATACATAAATATTATAATATGACTACTCTAAGTGATTGTTTGCGTACATGTACCCATTATTTCTCATGGAAATTCCATATGGAAGATGTACCAAGAAGTAATGAATTGTATCAGATTACCTTGAAAAAAGTAAAAGTCCCCACCTATGTTAAACAGAAATCCAAATAAGATAATAAAAATGATGAAGCGCGTGGATTAATTACAATGTCCATATCTCCTAATTTACGGTTTCACCTTCAAGGAATTGATGACACAGACGAAGCTTGGAATAAGTTGGAAAAGGTATTTGGTAAACACAATGTGATTTGAGCCCACCATCTTGAAAATTGATTAATATCTTTAAATCCCGATGATTTTCCTTGCATTGAAGATTATTTATATAAGTTCAAAACGTTTAGACTCTTACTTTGAGACTGTAAAACAAATATGAAGGATGATTGATTTATATATGTTATTCTTACTAAGCTTGGTAGTGCATATTATGTTTTTGTATCTACCTTTTACTGCACCAAAGAGGCTATAGGGGATTCCTACACAAAACTCTCTCTTGAGTCTTTTTGTGATTTTATGATTAGAGAGAAACATAATCTCTTGCATCTTGGAGTGATCAACATTGCAAGTACATCTAAAAAATACTTAGTGGTCTAATAGAAAGATAAATCCAAGCATCCAAAGAAGCAACATCCTTGCAACAATAAGAAAAACAAGGTTCTCAAACCCTTTCAGCCAACTTCTACTGCCAATGGTGACAAATGACCGAAATAGAAAAGTAAGAAGACTAGCAGGCATTGCATTTTTTGTGGGCGAAATGGTCATCTAAAGTCTAAATGTTATAAAAAGATGGAGGTCTTAGAAGTATCAATGAAGAAGCACAACATTAATCTTGATTCTTCTTATTCTAACTCTTCTTCTCATGGACGCGCACTTTTTTCTTTTGGTTTCTCCTTCAATGCAACATTTATTTATTTTTTTGATGAGTGCCTTATTGACTTTGGATCATCTTATCATATGGCTAAGGATAAAACCATTTTTCTTCTCTTAATGACCGTAACACAAAGCAAATATTTATTATTAATGATAGATATCTTAGTTTTGTAGAGTTTGAAATAGTTTAGTTAAATGATAGTCATTTTAATGATGTATTATGTGTTCCAAGTCTCTCGTACAACCTGCAGAGAATTAATTATATAACTCATCTTCATACACTTTAGAATCTATAATTATTCTTCATACACTTGTTGGACAATTGTCCTCTATGTTGTTTCAATAATATATGGTCATTGTCATGATGGTCGTCATTGTAATTTAGTTCTTAATATCGATGTAATTTATGTGACTTCAAAGGATTTCTTAATTCACTTCACATATATCCATTCACATATATCCAATGACTACTAGCAAAATGTCAACCGATATCTACACATATAGAAATCGATTCAAAAATGAAATTCACCTCCCAAAAGAAATTTACTTGTATTCTAGGATAGAATTTCTACATCACTGGGTATAAAGTGATTGGCCATCTTGCTACCATGTGTCTACTAAGTGAAAATTCATAATCATAGTTACACATGTTACATTAGGAAAATAGATTTAATTTTGAATAATGAATGCGACTTGATGGAAAATATCGACACATTAATAGAAACAAAAATTTGATGTGTTACCACCGAAAACAAATAACTACAAGAACATGGGATAATGATAATCACTATAGGTGCATGCATCATGAAGAAATAATCAATGTATCAATTTGAAGGAGAATGACAATGTAGCCCATGTAATTTATTTAGAGTAATAGTTTGTGTCACCTTTCATCAGAAGATTAAGGGTTTGAAACTGGAAAGTTAATATCATGTGGACAGAAAAACAAAATTTAACTATCATTTCATCAACCTCTCACACTCCATCCTAAAGCAACAAGGCCATGAACCTTGTGGAGAGCAATGATAGAATGGATCATAATACTATCAGTTGGATTTAAAATTATATGATGGCAACTTCTTTGAGCAATGATAGTTACACTTTTAGAGGTTTACTTTACTTTTGTTTTTTTTAATTGGACATTTTTTCATAAAAAGTAGAATTTTCAGCTAATCTCCATGGGTGTAATGTGAAATTGTGTAAATTGTGTAATCTCCATGGGTGTAATGTGAAATTGTGTAAATTGTTTTGGTATTCTTTCTAACCATACTTTCTTACTCATACAAGGTCGATTCAAATATGTAACAATTAAGACAATATGTATTTTTTTTTTAATGAAAAACAGGTGAGAGATCAATTGAAACTTTGATTTTATTATTTGTTTGTGTGTATAGTAAATATTTTGCAACATATTAACCAATAAAATTCCAACAAGAAGAAAATTATGAAGTTGGACTCATTTAGCAAAGCTTATCAATAGTTAGCAACGAAATACAAACATATACATTACGAGGTAGTGTTTCAAACCCATTCTCATTCCTAAGTTCATACAAAGCTGAACCTAACTCACATCTTAAATTTAATTCCACTTCTCTAGCAAAAAAAGATTTTTCTAAAATTTAATTTTGAAAAAAAACAAACAAGTTATTAAATAAATTTAGCTACTATACATGTAATTGTAGTTTCAGTTCAATAACATAGTCATATGGAGCATTTATAATTTCCTTCAATTAAAGTTATAATAGCTAAAAAAATACACTCTATTTTCTATTATTTTTCTTTCTTTTATATTAATAATAATAATTGATAATAGAAATCATTATCAAATCTCAATTTTGGATACTAAATAAAAATGTTAATATTAGTGAAAAAAATTATACTTGAATGGCTGCCAAATCTAAGATTCAACTCAGTTACACGGATCTTGTTAGGATATTTAGACACTTGGGAATTAGTTAAAATCAACTTGTTCTAATGTGTCTTTAGGTAAAAGTGTGTTTCTTTTGTATGTATTTGTAGTTATATAATCTGACGGTCATGATATGTTCTATATATAAAGTGATTCGAGAACTCATATTATCTTTGATATTAACGACTGTAATGATGCATGGACACTCGAGTGATCCATAAACTCTATTTAAAAAGCATGGAGGGGCATTTGTTAAATATCAATTGTGATAAATTCTTATGTAAAATATTTTTCTATCATTGATGTATTGCCTCAAGTGGTCGCATTGGTTGGGGCCATGGATTGTTTCCCTCTTTGAGGGTTTTAACCACATAATATAATGGTGTACGAATCTTTGATCAGGTTGTGTGAGTGGTTGCTTAAGTTGTTTTCCATGTGTGTAAATACCCTATTTTTTCTAATGTGGTATCAAAGCTCGTTTGAAGACCTACTCCCATTGTTGATTGAGATCATGAACTTGTGTCACCACATGTAGAAAAAGGTTTTTTGGGTTCTACTTTTTCTGTGCATTTTTGGGCTAAGAAAATTATTCCACTACATCTAGAGAGATTCTTTCAATTGGAAAATAATTTCATTTCATTCAAAAAAAAAAAATTGTTTCCTAAAAGTATAAAGTTTGATTACACACACACACTCACACTATATATATATGGAGAGAGAGAGAGAGAGAGAGAGAGAGAGAGAGAGAGAGAGAGAGAGATGCTTTCAATTGGGAAAAAAAAACATTTCACTTGAAAAGGTTTCTATTTGCCCAAGATACAACCCCTTTCGTTAGATCCAGAGGTATAAAGTTTGATTAAGCCGTGTGTGTGTGTGTGTGTGTGTGTGTGTGTATTTCAATTTTTATGTTTATATTTCTGATTTGTTACTATTTCCAGTCTACGTGTTCTTTGTCATGCACTCTATGCAATCTCGACAAATAAAAAACAAAGCATAAAGTATTCTCTTTTCTACATATGCTCTTTGCTCTATGTTTTATGTGAGCTCATCAAATAAAAAATAGACAAAAAAAAATTGTTTTCTAAGTAAGTTAACCAAAATCTAACTCCATTATTGTAAAGTTTTGAAAAATATACATTTTTTCTTAATTTCACTTGTTTTTGTGTACAACTGTGTTGAATTTTTTTGTTAGCAAAAAACAAGGGTTTTGGGGGTAAGCATGCACTTCGAGACAAATAATTCAAAAAATAAAAACCTTTTCTCCTTGGTAACATTTGTTATATATTTAATATTATTTCACTTGATTGAAAATTGCTTTATTAAATAAAAAGTATTGAGTTCATTTTTAAAATTATTTTTTGACAAAGTTCATGTAATTTTGAGTTATCTCATAACTTTATTGTAAAGTGCATTTCACTTAAATTATAAACGTGCATTTTTTTTTAAGTTATTTTTTGCACGCAACTTTAATATATAAATTAACTTCATTGTAAAAGTTATTCTCATTTATTCTATAAAAGTGGATATTTCATAAGTAATTTATTTGTAAAAGCAAGCTTATACACAAATTTAGAGAAGGAAGAGAGTTTTCTTTCACTCAACAATCTCATTGTGTATCCATCATCATGTGGGTCAACATTTACCTGTCATGTGGCACTTTAGTTATCTTTTACGTCTTTTTAAAAAAGGGCATAACTTGCACATGTGAATTTTGTTTTCTGTGCCATTTTTTTAAACTCCCTATTTTTTTTAGAGATATCCATCTAGATAGTTAGTTTAATCTTTTGAATCCATATTATTTGAATATTTTAATATGGCTACTCCAAGTGATCTTTTGCTTACGAGTACTAACTACTTGTCATGGAAATCCCATATGGAGGATGTACTACAAAGTAATGAATTGTATTGGATTACCTTGGGAAAAGAAAAATCCCCTCTGATGTTGATGAGCCTCATTATTGTCCATTTTAAAAGCTCATATTTGGCACATTTTTCCACCACAAAATGACTTAGTGTTTGCTTTTGACCATATTTAATAGTCAGTCATGGGTATTTTGTATGTTGCTTAATGAATGTATGATTGAGGTGGATTTTTGTGTATAGTATACATTTTTGCACTAATGTTTTTGTCAAAAGACATGTATTCCACCAATCAGGTCGAAAGTCAATGACGCCAACCTCCTAGAAACAAGGGATTTGATTTTCTCGAATGAGGTGCCAACCAAAGATTAAGGGAAATTGTCTATACCTACCTCCAAGAGCACTCCTTGTGCATTTACGACCCCTTCTTATTAGCAACACTTTGAAAATATAGATGTAAAGGGTTGATATCCCTCATTTACTCATTTCTCTCCTTGATTTAGGAAGGGAGGTCGAACTCTTTAATTAAATATAGGCCTCTAGTCTAGGAGAGGGATAGAGAGAATTTTGGAGAAGTATTGTGTGGAGATTTTGTGAAGACTTGTTATGAGAACTAAGAGCTTTCATGCTCCTGATGTATTACTTATATTATGAGATAAATATGGTTTTGCTTTCAGTCTATTAAGGTTTCTTTTAGGCTCCTTGTGCTTCTTTGGTAGGGCCCATCCAAGAGGGATCAAGGACTCTACTAGTGTTTATGTAGTTTTCACGCATATTTGTTAATGCCTAGATAGTATTTCTTTCTCTCTTAAATTTTGATATAGTTTTGCATGATCAATTTCAGTTTTCGTTAAGGTTATGACTAACTGGTCAGTTGTAGCAACATCCTGTAGAAATGTTTAGTAACCTTTCCGAGCACTCTTAGGTGCTTCCCAAGGCTAAGAACCTTAGATTCACTTCATTTATTTATAGTCTAGCTTTTTTCATGCTTTTAAAGACTTGCACTACCTTTTTAGACTCTATTTTTCCTCCTGTAAGAGTTTCCTTTAGAAATTGTACAATCCCTATAGAACTGCACAGTTCCTGTAGAAAACTCTTGTAGGTCTGTTTTAGCTTCCAATTTTAACTTAGCTTAATATTATTTTCCTGAAAGCATCAATAAACAATAAAAGGAAATTTATATTGATATTGGTCAAAAGGTTAGCTTGTTTTATTCATGCATTAGTGTAACTTTACTTCCATTACACTTT
>JASDQU010587901.1:40135-54586 GCA_032191745.1 Picea mariana | reverse complement strand
GGTGTCAGTGCAACTATTGCAGGGATCACTTTTCAAGTGTCAGAGGAAACCATATCAGTTGCTACAGAGATTCCTATGTAGGGAGAGAAATGGTTTAAAGGTATACTATTAGATACTTCATTTTATATTGATTTTCTCAAACCTGAATACAGAAATTAGAAGATTGGTGCCACCATTCCCAGTGAAGATGTTTTGGAACCTTTTGAGAACCTTTTGAGGGTAATTTGGAAATACTTTACTTGTGAGGGTAAGTTTGACAAGGCACATCAATACCACATTAGGCTCCTGATTCATTTCACAGGGGAAATCCCCTTAAACTTACCCTTCTTCTTATGTAGAAGCCTGGGAAAAATGGCAGACAATGTCCAAGCCAAAGCTGACCATCCAGAGAGTAGCCTATTCCATTTTTCCTTGGTGGAGTTGATGGTGGTTGAAGAGCTTGGAATGTTAAACAGGGACTAGGTTTCCCTCTTGACTTCAACAAACATTTCCCTGAATCCTAAAGGAGATACTCCCTTGTCTGTTGAGAAATCATCATCTCATATTTCAGGGGTAAGAGGAGGAGGTGTTGCTGAAATGGGAAAAGGAAAATAGATTAATAATTCATCACTCAGTCAACCATCCTTGAAGAAAAGAAGCAAGATAAGATTCACTGATGAAACTAAGGAGACACAAGCTTCCAGTAAACCGTGCGCCAGGTCCTCTACTAGGAGGTTTCCCATATCCACAATTCAAACAGATTTTGTTGAATTTGTAGCCCAGGAGATTGATGAAAATCAAGTGGAACCAGGTGAGAAAGATGCAGATATCAAAGAGGTGCAACAACAACTCAAGAAAACTCAACATAATATAGCCCAACTCTATCAGAAGAACAAAGAATTGAAGAGGAAGCTAACATAAAGGACTCTTGAAGCACAAACACCACAAAGTAAAGTAGGTCAGAGTTATCCTACCTCACCAACATGAGGAGAAAATAATATAAAGTCGTTGAAAAATCAGCTAAGAGAAGCTCAAGATGATATCGGCAAGCTCATAGAGGAAAAGAGAAGATCAGAGGAAGCGATCATGAATCATTACAAGAAATGAAGACCAGCTATAGATAATGCATGTGTAGTCATGTCTGATGCTTAATCAAAATTGAAGAGGAATGCAGCTTAGTTCAGGCAGGTGAGAAATTTGAAGAAACAAAACTTTTCATTGAGAAAGGAAAACATGACCTTACGACTACAAGTGAAATTGGATAAAGAAGCTAAGGACAAATTGAATGATCCCAACCTTTGCTGCCAACTGGATTCGCGCAAGAAACCTCAACATGAAGATTCGCTACGCGAAGTCGCTGCGCAAATATTGTAGCCAACACTTGCACAACAATAACCAGAATTCGTTGCACAAGTGTGACAGGGTTGTCCAACAGTGCACATGATGACTCATCACAACCATTTGGTTGAAATTCGCTCAAGGATTTATGATTGTAAATGATATTCCGGTTATGTTATGATTAGCAAATCAGGTTTTCTATTTTTGATCAATTTTGTAGAGATTGTTGTTCTCTTTGAAAGCAATCAGATCCATAACTCTAGGAGGTAGTAGTTTGACTCCTGGCAGCTAAGTGTAGCTTTAGTTTTCTATATATATTGACTATTTCGATGTAAAAGGAGGGGRCATAAGTATAGGCATTTTGATCCTCAATGTAATTTTCTGAGTTAAATAGAAATACAAATGTAGAAGTCCTGAACTCCTTATGAAAAATATTCTAATGGTGGTGATCTGAAGATTGTACTCTTCTTTGTATGTATTYCTTGTGTACTTATTCATCTGCAATTTTCTTCTCTTTAAATTAGTAAATTAAAATTCCATAATTAATCTAATGGTGCTCTAGACTTAACTGATTTAAATTATGTTTATCTTCTTAACTAAGGTCAGAATTCATCCTTTGTGATGCTTTGATTTTGATATGTGTTTATATTCTTCTTTCACCCTACATAATCAAACTCAACAATGAAGTTCATCACCTTGTTTAGCCTTTGTTCCTCTGAGGAGTTCTACCTACCAGGAATTATTTTCTTTTGTTTTCAGGGCTTGAATCCATAGCCCTAGAAATACTGTACATTTTTCCCAACAAACCTTGAAAAACTATCTCAAAATTCTAAATCTAGCCATCAGTTCAGAGCAACCTGTCTGTTAGAGATCAAGTCTCAGAGAGAGCCCTCTCTAGATTGGAAAGGCTAGTTTCCAGTATTACAGTTGGTTTGTAGGTTACCTTTGTAGATTTTTTATTTAGCCCAACAATTTACTCATCGTTAACAATCTGGTATCGCTGCCGAGGACGAAATTGAAAATTTTCCCTGGGAAAGAACGACTAAAAGCTTTAGATTTGATTCCTGAGGGTAACAATGAATTAGACTCCTTTATTGGCTGAACTACTCTTAACCTGGTGACTTCATTTAATAAGATTAGTAGCATAAAGTTTTTTTTTAGAAGATAAGAAATCTTGGCTCCTAAGAGAATTTATACTAGAAGGAACCCTGATCCAGAACTGTACTATGCCTAGGGAGGTAATATGGGGTAACTAGGGAGGTACCCAATGGGAATGTGGTTATGTATTATTAGTGGAAGTCATTTAATATATGAGAATGTGGTCATTCAATGTAAGGTGGACTAGGTCCACTATATTAATAAAGGTCCACTATGGTAGTTGGATGTAATAAATGTGAGAAGGCTCTCTAGAAGGTTTCTAGGAGATAGAGAGATCTATATAAAGAAGTGTAAGCAATGTAATGAAGCATAGTGAAGAATATTGTCATTGTAACAATCAAGTGTTGCCTGAGGAGTCCATTCCTTTCTTAAGGAATAATATATGGTGTTACCCTACCTCAAGGATTTTCTCTATATTTTTGTGTTCATGTTATGGTGAATGGTTTATGGTTTAGTCTTGGTATTATTGAAGTATATTTGCAGATCTGGTATAGGTACTTAACAAGTGGTATCCGAGCACTTTCCTTGGCCAAAGAAGGGAATAATTTTTTGTTCTTTTTGCAAAAAAATTCTAGGGAAAAAAAAGAGGGTGGTGCACTTCAGGTTCAGATATAAAGCTTTACGAGATGAATTTGGAAAACAAAATTGGGTATTTGAATTCCTCTCAGACAAATACCCAATTTCAAAAAAAAATCAACTGAAACGGAGTCCGGGAAGTGAAGTTATGAGCATTTTAAATTCAACAGTTTTTCAGGGTTTTTCCGGAAAAAGCCGCAATTTTCTATTGTAACTTATTATTCTATTTTTTGGGTTTTTTCTTAACGGTTGTGAGACTGAAGAGTTCATAGGATGCTCAGATGGCTATTTCCTCTCAAACCCTCAAAGAAATTCTACAAATTACTTAAGCATTCAAATCCCAATTGTATGACACATTGGATGCCAAATTGGATGACTTTGTAGATGGCCTCACAAACGACCTCAATGATAGTTTTCGTAGTATTCAAGATTCATTGGATAACATGCAAAATAGATTTCTTATGGTGGACATCAGGGATGAATATAATAAAGAAATATATTATTGGTATGATTTGGAGGCCGATTGCGATGATTGGTATATGGATAGTTGTCATTTCTAGGATTACAACCACTTTCATATTTTATTTGATGACTCTAATCCACCTTTTATAGAGAGCATCAATGTGACAAATAGAGAGCCAGTGATTATTGCCAGTGTCCATCCTGCATATTATACAATGGTATTATTCCTTCTAGATTCTGCTACGACCCTTTTCCCCTATGTGGATGGATCTTCTTATTTGGATCCACATGACATGTGTCGGTCTTTGGAGCATCATTTTGAGTTGGTTATTGGGTTCCAAAATATTCCACGGGGAGTTCACATGAGCACTTGGACATGGGACCTGGGCTTACATAGGCAGTTGGAATACTTCAACATGGTTGATTTCCTTTCTACATGGGACCTTGGTTCTCCAGTCTTCTTCAACATTATGGTCTACAATTATCCATGGGACCCTGGTATATGGTTGTACATCAAGCGTTGAGGACAACGCTTTCATAAGGGGGATGGAATGTTATGTAGCTAGAGAGGTAGTAGTGGGGGCCCAGAGGGCCCACAGTGATAATAGTGGAGACCATTCAATGTAAGGTGGACTAGGTCCACTATATTATTAAATAAGGCCCACTATGGTAACTAGATATAAGAAATGGGTAGTTAGATATAATAAATGTAAGAGGACTTCTTAGAAGGTTCTACTTCTAGAAGTTTCCTCTTCTAGAATGTTCTTAGGCGACGGTAGCACTATATAAAGGGGTTCAAGCAATGTAATGGGACATGAAGAGAAATATTGTATTTGAAGCTTAAGCTCATTAGGAGGTTTCCCCCTCGAAGAGGAAAGTGAACATGAGAGGATCCCTTCCATAATAGGATCCATTGTATGGTGTTTCCCTACCCTAAGGGTTTTGATATAATAAAATGGGTTTTTCTATATGGTTGCATGTATCTTGTGTGGTGATTGTATTCACATATCTTTAGATCTATTGTGATATTTTGTATTCAAGTATTTGGTACATTATTGGATCTATTGTGTATTCAACATTTGTGGTGATTATATTTGTAGATCTATTCAGGTTCTTAACAATGTGACAAATCAGAAGCCAATGATTATTACCAGTTTCCATCCTACATATTCTACAGTGGTATTATTCCTTCCATATTCTGCTACGATCCTTTTCCACTATGTGGATGGATCTTCTTATTTGGATCCACATGACATGTGTCAGTCTTTGGAGCATCATTTTGAGTTGGTTATTGGGTTCCAAAATCTTCCACGGGGAGTTCACTTGAGCACTCTGACATGGGACTAGGGTTTATAATGGCGGTTGGACTACTTCAACATGGTGGCTTTCCTTTCTACATGGGACCTTGGTTCTCCAGTCTTCTTCAGCATTATGGTCCACAATTATCCATGGAACCCCGCTATATGGTTGTACATCAAGCGTTGAGGACAATGCTTTCATAAGGGGGATGGAATGTTAGGTAGCTAGAGAGGTAGTAGTGGGGGCCGAGAGGGCCCATAGTGATCATAGTGGAGACCATTGAATGTAAGGTGGACCAGGTCCACTATATTATTAAATAAGGCCCACTATGGTAGTTAGATATAATAAATGGGTAGTTAGATAAATAAATGTAAGAGGACTTCTTAGCATGTTCTACTTCTAGAATATTCCTCCTCTAGAATGTTCTTAGGTGATGATATCAGTGTATAAAGGGGTTCACGCAATGTAATGGGATATGAAGAGAATTATTGTATTGTGACTTGTAGCTCAATAGGAGGATGCCCCCTTGAAGAGGCAAGTGAACAGGAGAGGATCCCTTCCATAATAGGATCCATTATATGGTGTTACCCTACCTCAAGGGTTTTGTCTACATTCTTGTGTTCATGTTATGGTGAATGGTTTATGGCTTATTCTTGGTCTTATTGAAGTATATTTGTAGATCTGGTATAGGTACTTAACAATGGTGTAGGGTTGCGGGTGCGACATTGTCAGCAAGGCGAGTCACTTGACAAACTCTGTTGAGATGAGGTTTTTCTGGCTACCACTATCAATGATGAAGTGTAGCAGGGTACCCTTCACCCACATCAGTGAATGAAAAAGGCGCTCGCCTTCCTCTGGCTCGTCTAGTTCACTGGGCTAGAGCTTGGTGGTCGCAACGGTAGCACTAGGTTCTGCATCAATGATTTGTCTCCCCCTTTCTAGTTCTGACTTAGAGTTGGAACCTGCATCTAATTCAGAGGCTTTCACCTCAGCCACCAATGACTGCTTTGAGCAGAAACCAATAGTGTTATGTCAAGGGATCTTATAGAAGTCACACCACTTCTCGATATCTTTCTTTGTCTTTCTGGTGTCCTTCTTTGCTTGTGGCCTGGATTGGTTGTCTTGAGGCGGTCCATCTTTGCTTTGTCCTTTGTTCTGTGGGTTGGGGCCTCCCTTTCCTGGCTTTTGCTGTGAGGGATTCCCAGGCCCAAATTGTCGGGTCTTTTGTTTAAGATTTTGCTCGATTTAGATGGCATATCGGTAGGTCACGCCCAAGGATGAGATGTCTAGAAACTCCATTTTGGCCTGGATGTATCTATGAAAACCACCACGATACTTGAGCACCATATGTCGCTAAAAATATTTTATACCCAGCTTGGTGCGCAATGTATGGAAGATATTTTTGAACTCAGGCACTGCTTGGTCTCTTTCCTACCGCAGTGTGGTCCATTTTGTATATAGGTCATCATAACTTCCAACAGGGTAGTATTGTTTCTTAATAACATCCCTAAAGGACTCCTAGGTGACCACGACTGTAAATAATGAGGGTTCCTATGTTTCCTTCTTCCCATAGAAAGTTTCCYACCAATATTTGACACGGGGAATGACTTTGAGGAGYGCAAAAGTAATATTTTCTCTAKTYAAGAAGTTATGGACARAGAAATACCCTTCTAGCATAGTCAACCATTTGTCTACAACATCTGCATCTATATGACATTCAAATATAGGAATATCGAAGTTGATTTGTACCTTGAAGGGGGCGACACCTCCATTTGAGGAAGATGTGTCGCCTGTGGGTAGCCGTCGAAGGATTTGCGCAAAACTATCCATCATCTCATTCCTTTGTTGCATGAGGGCTTCCTCAAGAAATGTTTTGAAGGGATCTCCTATCCTGTCATCTTTATTTTCTCCCACCATGAGAGGTCGCTTGGGCATGCGAGAGATTTTTTCCTCAAGAGAAACAAGCTCGAGACCCAATTCTTTATACCCTGACCTCGTTGGGGACATGCATTAAGAATGATAACGAGTAGACCGCTCTGATACCACTGATCCAGATTTTATGAGAAGAATGAAATGAATACAAATTATTATCAAAAGATGCTTAACACAGAATAAAATATATACAATAAAATTGGTTTCTATTCAATAAGGAAATAAGCTGAAACTGTAAAATGTAACGGAAAACAAGCTTGTTAGAATGGTGGCAGCTTATCTCTGAGAAGAGATGTGACGACTACACTCATTCTCCAAAAGATGATTGCAATGAGGCTCTCAAGGAATTTTTACAATAAACAGGAATGTCAAAAACCCTAGACATCCAAAAACTTAACCCTAGGAGATGAAGCGCCAAAAGTCATGTGGGCCCCGTTTGGGTAAGTTAGTACATCAACTTCCCGAGGTCGTAACTTTTGCATACGATCTTCGTTTTAGGCGCACGATAGCCCATTGGAAAGGTCTATTCAAGAAATACACATGTTTCTTATGGAGAGCCTCGCACATATTGTTTGTGGTGAGCCCTAAAAACGTTGTTTAGGGCCTCAAAACGACCCTGAAAGTCAGGGACCCAAAAACTAGGAAAAAACTGTCGAACTGGAAAACTGCCAAAATGAGCCTGTTGCAATAGGTGGGAGGCCACCGAAATCCACCTGGATCACCACCCTACCATCTTCTTTCCCGCCCCCCCATACACTTTTCCTGACCATGCCTCGTGAGAGAGGTAAGTTCTAGTGCGGGCCAACCTACTACAGTCATGTCAGAAGGCATAAGCACCCGGGACTGACCTCTCTCTCACCTTCCAAGAGGCAGCTCGTACCGCTCTCCCCACTCTGGCTAGAATTGGTGTGAGGCTACACATACAGAGCTTCATCCATCTAACTCAAAGCATTTCTATGGAGGTTTCCTGATGGAAGAGGAGATCCCTCCTAACTGGGAGGAAATTCTGCCAGATCTGCAGAGGACCACCATGGAGCAGTGATCGTCCACAGATACCAACACCCCTTTGAATTTTCTGAGCTAGTCGTGAGAGGCTATATGGTTGAAGAGGAAATCCCTCCTCAGATGGAGGATTACTATAAGAATTCTGCCAATGCCAATGTCGAGGACCCTGGAATAAATTGGGACGATTGTTGGAATGAGGACAACACCCATCGACAGACTTACACAGAAGAGCATGCTCAACCGGCTCCTAGCTCATGCAGGCTCACGAAAGACCATATGGTCTTGATTTTCAAGATGTGAAAGGATTTGGCAAAGCAGTTGCACAATCAACATACCCTCAACAAGCGCCTAGACGTCTTGTTCGAATCCCTGTCAAGTGAGTCTACGAAAACCCAACGCTCGACTTGCTATCAGCGATACACCTTCAAAGTTCGCCAGGATGGATGCCTGGGTTTGCCTCATGTCTAGTCTCCTTACTGTTTTTTTCTCTGGTCTTAGTGATAATTTTTTTGTGAAATTCAAACTTTGGTTTATTAGATGGTTGTGGAAGTCAATCGACTGCCTGTTCTGGTTTCCACGCATGTGACAAAACATGTATCAAGTCCCCATGTTCTCTAAGACATGTATCATCTTTTGGTCTTTGAACAATATTGTCCACTTGTTCTGGTTTCCACTTATGTGGCAAAACAAGTGGCAAGTTTTGGTGTATACTCAGACATGTGTAGCTTTTGTTAGCTCAAGGTAATACAATCTTTTTTATTTACAAAAAAAATAAAACATTGTAAAATGAAAACATAAAAAATAAAACAACTAATTGAAAGTCAAAAGATTTTGATTGCAAAACAATTAAATTATATCTCCTGAGAGGCAGGTATAATAACACACATGATAAAAGATAAACTATATTTAAAAAATCATTTACTACACACACACACACACACACACACATTAGATTTTACATTACTATACAATTTTAACTTTAATTTTATTATAAATTTTACATTAATAATAATAATCTAATTTTAAGGTCACAACCAAGCCAGACCCCAAATTAGTGTATGAGACCCCCTTGTCCCACATACTAATATACAATTTCAACTAAAAATATATTTTATAATATCTCTATTTCACCATGATTCAAGTTTTATGAATTTCATGATTAACTTTCACATTGCACTAAGTGAAATGAGAATTATCAACTAACTAATGATAATATATAAGTTTATATTATGAATAGTTTTTTTTGTTTGCTAGCGTGTACGTGATGACTAGCTTGTGGTCTAAGAAACCACGACCCAAGGACATCTAATCCATCATAATCACCTGAGGACTCCTGGCCCACACCAACCCTTAACATGGATGGATTTTTTTGGGTGTCTCCTCCTGACTACCACGAGTTTTGAATGTCAGTCGTCTTACAAAATGAAACCCTCGAAATCCAATAGGGCTAGCGAGATTTGACTTATATTATGAATAATTAACATTAGTTAAAATTAATGATTTCCATAATGTATTTTTAATAGAATAGATATGTCAACCTTCATGATAATTAAAATTATATAAATAAATAAAAATAAAAATAATTTATATAATTTTTTTAATTATATAACATTATTAATAATAAATATTTGCACCCGGATGGGGTGCAAAGGTGGGGATTCAAACACACACATGTCACGCATAGCTTCCACTTTGACATGTAGTGATAATATGGTAAGGGGAGATCAAGGTCATTCAATCCAGGTCGACATGGGTGACGGTAGCCTAAGGGAAGACCGATACGATCCCATGAAGACTAGTTGTTAAATTAATGGTGATTTTGAATTTGTGGAGGAAGGAGTACAATGAAATGTGAAGTGGTGTAATGGTTGGAGATGATGGTAATTTGAGAAGGAGGACAAAGATGTAGAGGTTTTATCATACTTGGAAATGGTGGGAGGCAATGATTTGGAAAATGATGCACTCTGATCATTCTCATGGGCTATTTCTTCACGTGGTTGGAAAACAAACTTCAATTGGTTTGAAATGAATTTGGGTCCAAGAATGGAAAGGCCCTAGTAATGACTCGGTCCTCGTTGGGAAGAGTTCATCAAGGCTCTATGGTAACAAAGGTATATCATGGGTTCAAGTCCATCTTTTCTCTAATCGAGGGACTAGGAGTGGGAAAGATAGTGAGGGTCCTCCGGAGGTGGCAACATTTTCTGTTCCATGGTGGTGAGAGGAGCGGTTTCCTACAGACAACCGAAGAAGGGGATTGATTATTGGTGGGGGTGGGTCACACAGATGGCATGAGGAGTAGGCAAGGCTAGTAGAGCTTGAAAGAATAAAGGAAAGGGTGGTGCTCGATATGCCTCATCCTCATGGGTTCAAGGGTTAAGTACTAGGGAGAAGCAGGAGGCAGAGAAGGTAGAGAGACAATCTGAGGAAAAGTGTTCGGATTGGGATAAGGAGGAGGTCGAGGAAGTGGAGGCCATTGTAATTTCAAAATGTGAAAAAACATTTGATGCCCATATACTAGAAGAAGTAAGGGAGTGAGTAGAGGATTTGGTTGACTTGTGTACCCGAAACATAAAATATTTCAGGATCATTGAGGTTGACTGGTTAGTTAAAACCTCGGCGGCTCAAGCACTTGAAAAGGTGAAGGAGGATCAACAAAGCATCATCCATACACTAAGGATCTTTGAGGGGAAATTCAAAATTGTCTGTAGCTCGATTTTTGGAGTCAAGATCACGGTGTCAACGACGAATGACACTGAAGCTAATGGGTAAAAGGGAGAAGGTGCCATGAGCTTGGTGGGCACTCACACCAATCCTATCACAGTGGACAGGGACCAGTAACACCAGGAGCGGGACCATGAGGAGAAGGGGGATATCAAATTGGTATTGGAGGTGACTAATGAGGAAACTACCCCTCCCTCAAACACAGGTGAATCAATTTGATGTCACTTGTCTATTTTAAAATCAATAGTCTATATAAGTCATTATGAATTGTTAAGTTGTGTAGTGTCAGTAGTGTCAATTTGTGATCAATAAAGTTTAAGGAAACATTTTTTTTTAAGTGATATAATCAATAAAACAATGACAATAGTGCCTGATTGAAATTCTAATTACCCCAACTAAATAACAAATGTATGACTCTTATTTCTATATATAATATATAAATATTTAAAAATAATAATAAATATTTAAAAAATTAATAAATATAATTAATAAATAATTTATATAAAATTTTCATTTATTTTATATAAAAATTATTTTTTAAATACAAATATTCTTTCTATTTTCAAAACTTTTATATTATTATATTATTTGATTTTAATCCAATTTAATGTCTTTATTGCATTATGGTTCACACCATTAAGTTTTATGAACTCTATTATTAATATTCACATTACACACCCGCTGAAATTATATATAAACTAACTTTGTAGAAGTTTATGGTTATAATAATTGGTATTCAATGTATGAAACATTTGAGTGGTGTACTTTCATGAAGAAGATATGCCATTTTTAACTATAATCAAAATTATGTGAAAAATGTGTAATAAGTTAATAATTTAATTTAAATAAAAATAAGGATGATGGTGTTAATAGTCTTAATACACAATGATATTTAAAAAATTACATGTAAATTAATTGTGTAATTCTCCTTTTATAAATACCATAGAAACATTCATGTACTCTTGTAAACATTGTATATATCTATATTTATTTTATTGTGTTGTGTTTTAAGTATTTAAAGAATGTAAGTTATTTTTATAATGAAATAGAAATTAAGATTTTTTTCTATACTTTTTTAAGTGTAGGTTAAACTTTATATATTTTGTTTTTTTGGGTTTTTTTTTTTTCTCGAAATTTATTGAGAAATTTTTGGTTCATTTGAGTGACTAAGTATGTATAATTCAAGTATTCTAAAAGTTTTTGTAAGCTAAATCTATTTGTGCATTCAAAAATGCAATTTAAACAACGCGGGATTCCTAAAAAAGAATAAAAAAATAGTAGAACAATTAGACAATGCCCTTGCTTTATTATATCATGCTTAGAGCACTTAAAAAATGTGAATTCTTTTTATAATAAAATAGAAATTGAGATTAAAAAAAAATCTATAATTTTTTTCTCAATGTGGAAAAGACACTTTTACAACATAGATAGATGTTGTTGTTTTGAAAAAAATTATAACACTACATCAAATCAAATATAGATACAAGTGCATGCACACACACAGACATATGAAAGAGAAAGATTTGATATGTACACATATTATAAAAACTTGTATATGGAGAAATATGAATCGTCAAAAGCTTACACCATCATTAATTTTATAACACTTAAAAAATTATGAGATTAATTTTATGAGATTTTATTGGACATTTCAATCCAAGAGCACAAATCATCATCATTAGTTTTTAGGCTTAATAATAATAATAATAATAATAATAATAATATGTTGACCAAATATATCTACAAACATAAATGAAAATATCTATATATATGAAAGAGAGATTTAACATATACAAGTGATATAAAAACAAGAATACAAAAACTAGTATATAGCGAAATAAAAAGGAAAGATACCAAATTTACAAGTAAATATAAATATTATAAATATGATACTTACATAAAAATGTCTTTGACTCTTTGCATTGCAAATATAAATATCTTAACATAACTATATCTTCATAAGTTGTGACTTCTCCATTCCACATAGGTGATCAACCTAGATCCATTTTAATGATAAAAAGTTTGTGCCTCTACTCTTAGTGATGGAGAAGATGTTGTCATGGTAGCCTGATGTTAGATTTTATATTAAACATTAAGAAAAACTAATTTGTCTCAATCAAAAAAGTATAACAATACTAAAAATAAAGTCCACTCTATGGATCTACCCTGGTGGTTAATTAATTATAGGGTAAATGTGATAACATGTTTGGCATTCTCGTCCTCCTTTATGTACTTTTTTTATTTTAATAATAATAATAATTTATATTCAAAGGTTGGATAGAAATTGCATTAATCTTGTGCATACTATAGTAGAAGACGATGTGAACCATAAATTAGCATATTCACTATGTAACTAATTAACCATTATGTTAAAAGGAGATATCACTATTAATCTTCAATATGGAACTTTAGCTTTTCTCACTAAAATAACCATAGTAGATCCATCCCGATGCTTGGATTTTCAATAGCAAATAATTTGCATCCATCAATTCCTTGAAAGGATAATATTTTTTTATCATTAAGAAGGATATAAGATGGCTGTATTATTACAAATATTCGTGATTTTCAATAGCAAATTATTTGCATTGATTTAACTATGGCTTGTGACTCTCTCATAGTGCAACTTATTGTTTTAATATCTAAAACATTTATATACATAAATAGAAATACTATAAATATAAATATGATATTTACATAAAAAAAATATTATTATATTGCAAATATAAATATTTTAGTAATAAAACAAAGTATAATTTTCTCGTAATCATATAAGTTGTGAGTTTTTTATTTTACAAAATTGAAGTAGAGTACAACCAATCTTATGTGCCTAAAAAAATTTGATCCCTATTGACACCTTATAACTCCATGGATGGTTGTTATTTTAGTGAGGAACACTGATATGCTCAACTTCCATGTTGAAATTTAACAAAAAGAGAGAATGGGATTGATATCTCCTTACAACAAAACCGTTAATTAATTATAGTTATACGTACCTTTTTTACAATAAAATTTTTATGGATCATAAGTATATTGCATTAAGTCTGAGTACAACCAATCTAGATCTACCTTAATAATTGAAAAATTACTCAATTTCCATATTGAAGTTCAACAAAAGGAGAGAAGGGAGTGGTATCTCCTTATAACAAAACATTTAATTAGTCATAGAATTTTTCTTCGTGCTTTATGTACCGTTTTTTCCAAAGTAAAAATAGTCATTTCTATTTATAAGAATGAAACTTATATTGATCATATGTATATTGTATTGAGTAAAGTACAACCAGCCTAGATCCATCTTAATGATCAAAAAAATTATGTGCTTCAAGGGATTTGATCCTACTTGACATCAAATTTACATTTACGTTCGTTGTTATTTTAGTGAGAAACACTAATATGCTTGATTTCCATATTAAAGTTCAACAAAAGGAGAGGAGAGTGATATCTCCCTACAACAAAATGGTTAATTAGTTAAAGAGTGAATATGCTTATTTCTATTTATAAATTGAATGGAAATTATATTGATGATATGTATATTGCATTGAGTAGAGTACAACCAAGCGTCAAGGGATTCGATCCTTATAGAGTGAATATGCTTATTTGTTTGATTTTTCTTTTTAACTCTACGTACCTTTTTTTCGTGGAAAAAATAGTCATTTCTATTTATAAATTGAAGGGAAATTATATTGACCATATGTATATTGCATCAAGTAGAGTACAATCAAGCATCACAGGATTAGATCTCTCTTGACATCTAATAACTCAAGCATCAAGGGATTCTATCCTCTAGTTGTTATTTTAGTGAGGAACACTAATATGTTCGATTTCTTAGATCTCTCTTGACATCTAATAACTCAATCTAATAACTCAAGCATCAAGGGATTCTATCCTCTAGTTGTTATTTTAGTGAGGAACACTAATATGTTTGATTTCCATATTGAAGTTCAACAAAATAAGAGAAGGGAGTGAAATCTCCTTACAACAAAA